>JAOUQY010000004.1:9042913-9053150 GCA_028566355.1 Doras micropoeus | reverse complement strand
CAGGACTTGTATATGTCATTCCCAAGACGAATTGACGCTGTATTGGCCGCAGAAGGAGGCCCTACACCATACTAATAAATTATTGTGGTCTAAATTGACAGGTGTTTCAGTTTCATTGTCTAACCCCTGTAGATTTTCTCCTTACTTCATTATTGTGGGTTATTTTTATTTAGATTCATGTATTGTATTGTACATTTCTTTTCCAGTTGTAACTTTACATAATGTAAAAACTGAATGAATTCTTAATTAGAATTCATGTCTATTCTTTTACACTAATTCTTAACACCTTAAGTATGCTTGTTCATAATACAGGAATCCCACCAATGCTATAACTTTTATACATTTATACCTTATATGCTAAGTAATAATTGCAAGACTACATGGGATCATGGCATGCACTCAGCCCTATTTCAGCCCTTCATCTCTCACTGAGCTTACTGGAGCTCAAATGGAGCAACCAGAGTCATGAAGAGCGATCCATATTTCAAAAAGTGCGGTGCTCAAGAGTCTCAAAACTGAGCATACGGGTAGACTGTTTAACAACAGGGTGCTGCTGAGCCAGGCAGAGAAAAACTTTAGGCTGAAGTCTGCACTGATTGCAGCATGCTCTATCTTGCCATGACTGCTATTCTGTTCTACTCGCATGTTCCTTCTCACGGCAGCTCATGCTAAAAAGCCTTGAGTAGCATTCTGCACATTCTGTGCCTCATGACTTCTCTCTCCCCCGTTCCATGTTATCACATACCAAGTCAGTCAGAGTTGATAAGAACATGTGTAAAATGGAAGATTATGGGGGTACTAAAAACAGCACATACATCTCAATAAATCAGCATGTCTTTTCGCCCCAAAAAATGAAGGATTCATTTGTCATTCCACTGAATGCTCTGACTTGTTGGCTGTTGCAGATGATCTTTTATTAGGAGGAGGAGGATTGTTAAATCGTCTGCTGAGACATTATTTACGAGTCTATCTTAAGAATCTTGTTTCAACACGTGCTTCTATCAACATTTAATAAACTGTCAGAAGAATCAAAGCTTTTAGCAGGCTTCTCCCTGAAACAAGCAGGTGCTCAAACTATAGACGATAAACTGAACTCAAAGCCCAGAAATAAAAGAATAAAGAGGATTAAGAGAAGATTGGGTGAAGAGGAGGGAATAGAAACCATATGGCTCTTCAAAGACTGACAATGCTTCCAAAACCAGGCACCTTCTTTTTCACTGCAATTAAAAGCTTGAGGTATTGAGCTGCTTACAGGGTGTCTGGCATGTATAACTGGCTATGCATTCTTTTTTTATGCAGGTAGTTTTTCTTCTTAGTCACAGAAGAACACACAGCCAAGATGATGACCTGAATGGAGGGCTGTTTCATGTGGCGCGACAATGGGCTTCCACTTTCTCCTCATTATATGCACTTTTCCAAACTCATTGGTCACTGCGTCCATTCTCCCCTTAAGAACCACTGTTTGAAAAGGCACCATGGTGCTTAAAAGCTCTGTGAAACTGAAGACTGGCAGGAGTTTGAAGATTAATCCTTTAAAACCTGCTCACTTCACTCAACTCATTTAAGTCATTCTTTGGCAAGGCTGTCAAATTCAAATGGTTGTTCAAGGCACTGAGAGACACTATTGGGCAAAAACACCTGTAAATTGAGGCACTCACATTTTTGCTCGACAGCAGTGCACGAATATCTTGACAAGGGTGCTTATCTTTGATAGTCTGTAATTGCTTCTCCTAGGCCTGTTCAGTTTGGGTTTAAAGGACCAAGATCCTAATGGCAATTGGCACATTAAGTTAATGCTTGTCCTTGACGATGAAGGTTACAGTTATAATTTGGGTAATAGAGCAAGTGAGGTCTATCAAATGCAGACAGAATTCCTCTTCTTGCTTCTCTAGCATACAACTTTGCACTTTGAGATTAATAGATAAAATAGATAAATGAAAGACTCAAAACTTTCCAAAACAAGTTCTTATTCACTAAAGAGGTTCACTTGCTTATAAAGGTCCGGATAAACTGCTAACATGACAGAATGGTGATAAAAGTTAACTTTTAATGCCTAGTAATTAATGTTTAGTTCATGGCTACAAATAAGACAATCGGGGGCAGCAAAGCTCAGTGGTTAAGATGCTGGCCTAGCAACCAGAAGGTCATGAGCTTAAATCCCAACGCTAGGCCCCTGAGCAAGGCCCCCTAACCTCACCTGCTCAGTTGCACAAATGAGATAAATGTAAGTCAGTCTGGATAAGGGTGTCTGCCAAATGCTGTAAATGTCTCATGGTAGTGCTTTATGTTCCCACTTCAGACTAACTCACTTCCCACTTTTGACTAGTTGAGATCTGTGTATATTGTAATATACCGAAGTGCCTATGCAAAATACATAGCAACACCACCCATGCACGTCATTGGTTGCATCCGCCAGTACATATATAAAGTGATAGACATCCATGGAAGCTTCTAGAGCTGTTTCCACTGTGATAATGACAAGCTATCACGATTTTGCGGTTTTCAACACAGTTTAATAGTTGGAGCTCATGAGATGGGTCATAGCATTTCAGAGGTAGAAGCAAAATTTGGATTTTCACCTATGAGCATTTTAAGGGTGTACCATGACTACAAGAATTCTGGCAAAGCTTATGACGGCAGAGTGACCGTAAAAAGACTCTGGGTGAAAATGAATAGCGCCGGCTAGCGAGAATCTTTTCGAACACTGCCTCAAGTAATATCGGAATTCAATGCTGGGACCTCAACAAACATCAGCTTGAGGACTGTGCAATGTTCCCCCCAAGATCCCGTGAGGGACCTATCAAGTATTAACTGGTATACCAGTTTTTCTGGTACTTCAGTGTACATAGGGGAAAAAACACATACTTCAATTGTCCTTAAATATTGTTTCATCATCAACTTTTCTTGAAGAATCCATTTCATCAGACCCAAAGTCATCAGACTCCCTCTCTGAACTAATGTCTCCTGTAACTAGTCTCTGGTCCGATGAGCTGCCTTCGGCTAAATAATTTACATAAATGCATGGGATTTGATTAACCTACAACAGAGGATCTGCTACAAAAGCCAATGGTTCATGTTTAGCAAAGTGGAGTTGCTGAATTACAGCCACCAAAATAATATTCTGGGTCTGCAGCTTAACCATGTTGCATCAGTTGGCAACCCATACTCTATGAGTTTGAAATGTAGAGTATGCAGCCTTTAGCAAAACTACTATTGTGGAATTGCGGTAATTAGCAAAGTACGGCCTGTGTCCAACATTTCAGCTCATGGGTCTGTAGCCCAGGGCTAAGCATTTCTCAGGGAAAACTGCCCTATTCATCGACTCCACACGACGACAAGAAGGATAGAAGGGACAAGAGGACTGATCAGTCGACACTTCAATCCCCAATCAGGTCTCTTTCAGGTCTCAGTCAATCAGCTTCACATTACGGTGCCTTAATTGTCCATCATGTTCACACAAAAGTGGCTAAAATGGACCATTTTCACCCAGGTTCACGTTCCTATTATATGAGCTTCCTGAACACACAGCGGTTGGATTTTTTTCTGCATTCCCTCTGTGAAAATTAGAACAAAAATATAAAAGGTCTCTCATAGAGCCCTGTATTGATCATGCCTGCATGTCAGATTTAAATTTTCCTTTTACCTTAGTAGCCTAAACAGTTCTTTTATAAAGAGCCAGTCTGGCTAAGTGAAAGAGTTCACCAAAGACTCAAATTTGAGAGACGTAAAGCCTTTCCTTCCCATCCACCATCTTTAATTTAGACAGGAATGTGGCATTTCTCAAATGGAACACTTCATTTCAGCCACAGGAAGAAGTCCCTGCGATGTCACATGTCCCTGAGGGGGCAAGAGAGTGGATTTATGTGCTGAATAATCAACAGAAATTTCACATAACTCTGTTTGGTATTCAGTTGAAGAACACTAATTTAGTATGACAGTCTAGTGACTGAACAGTTAAATGCTGACATGAATGCCAAATCTGAAATGAAAGGCAAGAACCGGAGCGGATTAAGAAATACTGTCGGAAACTGCTTACAGATTTTAAGCAGTATTTAAAAGAAAAGTAGAAAGAAAAGGTCAGTTTAGTGTCCTGTTTAAAAACTTTTCCATTTCATAATGTAACAAATGGGTAGAGTATCCTAATGCTACAATCCATATTATTAGACAGAGGTTTTGCAGTTAGCTGACCATCATACACACCTTGTTGATTAAGAAAATAACTAGAAAATAACTGCCCAGGAGAGTAAAGACTTTACTAGAACAACTTTATCTGAGGCTAAACAAATTAGGAGGAAAAGAAAGAAAACCTATATACATAAATAACACAAAACAATCACATACTCCACCCTATGAACTGCAGCTCCCACTGCTGAACACTGCCTGCTTGTGAAAATTCAATCTACACACCACTTCACTGCGTAACCCGCACAGATGTCCCAGGCATTTTTAATTGCCTCTAAAATGGAATTGCAGCCTCTTGTTGGTGCAGTTTTAATTTCTATGTTATTTATTGTTGCCATACTTCAGCACTGTATTATTACCCAAATTCAAGTCTTCCCTACAGTCCTTATCAGGGTCACATTTCTTTCATTTCACCACCTTCACCCACATCTTCCTGCCAGCAGGACGTCCACATCCTTCAGTGTGGTGATAACACACTGCCGTGCAGATGATCATGGAGGAATCTAATCTTAGCTTGTTGACAATTCGTCTGTTGGCACATTTGCTTCATTACTGTTATTGTTTTGCTCTTTCATAAAGACTCGCTCCCACACAGCAGCAGTAGGAAATGACAGGCCTGCTTGCGCTCATGAAGGCTATTTGCATAGAATATTCATTCTCTGATGCCAACCATCCTCGACAGGGCCATTTGTGTCCCTTTCACATTGAAGCACGAGCTGCAACAAAAAAGCTTAATTACTTATTTGTGCAGCCGCCAGACCTGTTATTAACTACACTAAGACAGAGCACACTTTTCATCTGAGTGGAATAAAAGCCAGTGTGAAAAAGGCACTGAAGAACGAGTAATGTTTTTAAGGGCTGTTGCTTGGCCATTGCTTGGCCATTTTTTTTCTGAGAGGAATGGATTCAGACATTTAGGAACAAGAAAAAGAAAAGCCCAAAATATTGTCATTTCTGTCAAACTGCATGAAGCAGAGCTGTTCAGTTGGAAGTCGAGGAGGTCCAGATAGCGAAATATTTTAATAAAAAACACCCCACACACCCAAAAACAAGCTCCCTGCATTCTTCCGAACTGAATTATTTTAATACAATACATCGGTTACACACCAGTCTGATGAAAACCTTTCTTCGTTCAATGAATAAGGCTTAGATTCTTATCGAGTGTCTCCATTTGATCCAAACACCTGTTACTCATTCCTGCTGCTATTTATCCTGATACTATCCAGTTCCACTATCTAAATAGCAGCTAGAATTATAAATTGGTTTTATATCAGCAATGTCATATAAGGGCAATATGCTATATCATGTGGATAACTGAGCAGGCAGAGGTGCTGTGCTTGAGCTCAGGTCACAGTCTGTGAGGGGTTTTGCATGTTTTCCTAGATTCCACATGGGTTTCATCCTCGTTCTCCAGTTTCATCAGACCTCCAAAAAATATGCTAGCAGGTGGACTGGCTAGTTCAAATTGCGGCTAGGTTTTGAACTAATGGACTAATGTGCACATCCAGCACGTTAGCATACTGTACATTACTCTTGGAATAAGCAGCGGATCCAACCAGACCCAATTACTGAAGATGAATGATCAGCCGAGTAGGGCATAGAAAACATATCCATATACATAATGGACATATGGACTCTAATAACGACAAGTAATGAAGTCCATTTGTGTGTTATTTGGAAAGTTATGACTTCTGCTTGGTCTTTTTTTTTTGAGCATCACGGCTCAAACTATCATACACTCAAACTAGTTTCTGATATTTGTTAAACTCCATTGTTTTTATAGTCATATAATGTAAATATGTTAAGTTGTACATTGTATCCTACACAAAACCATAATTCCAACCGTGTCACATGAATGCTTTCACGTGTCACATGATTGGCCCTGTATATTTTCTATACACACGACTGCTTCTGTTGATTAAAAATGCAAAAACGCTCTGGTCTTGATATGATCTGGAGCTATCTCGTAACAGGAAACCGGAAGGTATCATATCCTGGGAAAACTACACGCTAGGAAATAGTCCCACGCTTCCTGGAGAATTAACACCTGTCGTGCTCATTGTTTCTTTATGAAGCCGCTTAGAAAATGTGCCAGATACACAACAGTTTGATACCATCTGTTACTCTGCTCACCCAAGCTCATTTTCTTGTCTGCACCTGCGGAGTACATTGTTGCCGAGCATGAGTGGTTTCATGGGTATAGCAAGATTGGAAGAAAAAAAAAAATAGAATGCGGGTACATTTTAGAATGTTTATTCATATATCTTTCAAAATGACATCATACAGCACTGATGATGTTGTGCCAGACCTGGAAGAGGCTGATTCAGGAAAATGGAAAACTGCTACTGCATTGCAATGACTCTTGGCAAACTAGGACAAGTCAAATCACTAGTCCCATTAGTGTATTTATGTGGTTCTAACTTTTTTTATTTGCTAGGTTTCACATTAGATATGCAGGTTCTTATGTCATAAAGGTCTCTGACACAAAATGAAGTATTTGAGTGGGTCATGCTACATATTATTATGACATTAACTTAAATGGCATTGTGTGGAAGCTTGTCACCAATGAGACCTGCACCATTCTGGTGCCTTATCGACCCACAGATATTATTAGGTATAATCAATAAAGCTCTTGAAACTGATACTGATAAACATTAAAAAAACACAAAAAAAGCTGGGCATAACAGTAAAAGAAAAATGATCCAGCAGGAGTTTTGGCTTGTCCATTCACATGCATTTATGTTTTTTTTTTAGTTGAAGGCAGCTCACTGGACAGCTAGACTAGCCACAGGGAAAGCTAGGGAATTTTTTTCAGGTGATTCAGAAAGATTAATGATGCATATAACACATCCATCCATCCATCCATCTATTCATTCATCTTGAATCCAAGAGATAGTGGTTTATATTAAATGTCTTTGTATGTTGGTGAACAGAACCAACAAAGTTTCATAGAAAATATGGCAGGCAGGTGCAAACAAAAATAATAACTGGACAACCAGGCAGAATTGGCTATACTATCTGCAGGAGTGGCCTTGAGTGGGATTAAAAACAGTCATGTGCTCACAGATTTAGTCCTCCGATCAATTCAAAATTGAGAAAGTGAAGCACCATGTCTAATCGTCTTATTTATAGCAATAAACTAATGTCTGATGGTTAAGCATTAAAAAGTAACTTCTTGTCAAAGATTCAGTCATGTTACCTGCTTAGTGCGTAGTGATGCATGAATCAGGGTTTATTAATGCCCGCACCCACAAGCTCCGTTATGAGAGCAAAAATATGCGTTTGTGAATGGACCTGACCAGACCTGTAATGAGTTGTGTCACCTTTTGACCCACCCCACCGGAAAGCGCAATATATTCCTAGTAAGCTTACCCAAACCCATCACGCCTGTGCCTCGACCTGTTACGGGTCGACCGGTGCGTCGCTATTATCCAGACCTAAGAAGCAATTTGATGTAACTGTTCCTTAACAAATTTTATGAATGCTCCTGGCGTAGATTCTTTTTTATTTACCTACAACGGCAACCTCTCAGAATGCCACTGAAATGGCACCTACCTACTTGTGTGCCACTTATCTGAACAGCGCTACAGAGCAGGGGTCTCTGACCACAATTCCTGCTTTACAAAAAGACTCGCCGTTTGCAAATTCACCTCCTCCATAACATTCCACTCCTCGCCCGTGGGTCTGCTTCAATACAGGAAATAGAAGACGCCGATGCTGTGACCCAAATAACACCTTAATATCCCGTTTTATTTTGCCTTTTAAAGGTTCAGGCGCTCGCTTTGATTTATGTGTGCACTCCAGCACCCTGGGATGCAACACACAGAACAGTAGTGGTCTTTATGGCCTATAGTCAAAACAAGTGAGGTAGATTTAACCCTTCACACTTTCCCACTGAGCTGGTGCAGCACGCATCCACAACCCATTTACTGTAATAAATTCAATTCCAGATCTTGAAATGTGCTACATGAAGCTGCTTGTTCTTCCCTCCTTGTGGGAAGAGGCTCATTTATTCAAAAACATGAGCAATTATGTTGATGCAAGGTGCTGGCTGAAAGCAGGTGGCATACTCTATTATGGATTCCAACACACAACCCACTGCTCGAGGGCCAATTAAAGTGCGACCTCTGTGAACTTTCTGAAACCCAGGTAATGAAAAGGAGGTAGAGGTGAAGCAGAAGCAAAACACGTGAGATGGTTTATACTTTTGTATTGACGTACTTTCACACCAATTAAAACTGTATAAGTTGACTACGCAAGTAAAATGCAAAAAAAACAACAAACCAATGGGAACCAAGGTATTTACACTTTGCTCTGAATTGCTGTCATTTTTCCCCCCTTGCCATCTCATTCCTCCAGCAAGTTTGCACTAGTATGGCGGCTTCGCAGACTATGCAGAGTGATGCTTGCAAAACAATTTATGTAATGATTCATCCCCTGGAGAGTTATATCATAAGACGGGCCCAAACTCACCTCCTCCTACCAGACAAATATGCACTCAACATTTCAAACTGACAGCAGCAACACTAAAATAAGGCTGGTATGTTATCATCAGTCAATCTCTTGTGCAAGAACGGCTTCAAAGCCAGGCTTAAGAGAGAATGACTGGATGACACTGGGACTCAGGAAATAAGGAATTAACCTTTTACACTGAGCGTAAAATAGGTACATATGTAGACTGTTACGTAAAAGCCCCTATAATGGGATGCAAGACTTAAAAAGAGGCTCGGGAAATAAATGCGATAAGAGTTTTGGATTTCTTTAGCATCTTCTGCATGACAAAAAAAGTGACCGAAAAGTGGCTGTATAGACTCTCAGTCCTGCAGTAAAGATTCAGTGTTAGAACAGGGACTCAACTGTGTATTGATCAATTCGATCAATAGCAACGAAGTGCATTTCAGGAAAACGTGGGGAAAGGAGCAGACGTTTGGCACCACTAAGGTACAGGGGTCTGGTTTCACTTGTTGTTGTTTTCTGTATTTTAAATTCCGTTAGTGGGAACAGGTTCAAAACCTGATTCGCCCTTAAAGAAATCGATATCTATGTTGATGCATTACTGAAGAGAAAAAGAATTGATTTGATATCTCTGAACCACATTAATGCATTATCCTTTTACAGACGTCTCTCTTTAGGCTCTCTGTCGTCGTCCGCTGCGTTTTGTGTGCATCTATTTTCTGCACACAGGTGAATATCGATCCTGACAGTATCATGGTCAGTGCCATGGCAATGGGTTAGACTTATACAGCAATTGATCTGGCTGTTTCAAAGAGTCATTTTCACCTCCGTTGGCCTTCTCATTTTGCTCTTCCGATCCTTTGCTATAGAATCCAGCAATGTTATTTTTAGAAGAGCGGAAAGTATGGAGACCGTTTGTTTGTGAAAAGAATGGAACAAAATGATAAAATACAAAAAAAATACAAGCAATACGAAAGCCTCTCTGATTCTTTGTTTCCATTTCCATTATTTTTTCAAGAACATTTTGACAAACCTGTTGGATTTCGCTGTAGCACAATTCTGGCAAATGGCTAATAATAATAATAAAGTCAGATTTTGGCCTTTAAAATATTTTCACACCTCAAATTTAAGCAACATAAAAATATTTCACCAAAACAATGTGGAAATATTTTTAACCTTGCCTAGGCAGTCATACTGCAACAATAACAATCAGGTACTAATCCAGTATGCCTAAAGGGAGTCTTTAAGGAAAAAAAGAGTGATTTCCTCACACAGTGAATGTCAGACTTTGTTGCTAGATAGCTATGTGACTGACATAAGCCTAATCAGTTAGGTTGTAATTAGATACAAGCTGTCAAAATGTCTGTGATACCCCTGTGCCACAGCTGGAATGGAATATTTGAATGCGGTTTTATCGTTGCTTCTGTGTGTAATCAGATTTTGTTAAACTTCCAGAAATAACATTTTTCCTTTCGTGTACACTGACGTACCAGAAAAACTGGTATACCAGTTAATACTTACAGGGGGTTAGACAATGAAACTGAAACACCTGTCATTTTAGACCACAATAATTTATTAGTATGGTGTAGGGCCTCCTTTT
>JAOUQY010000004.1:8762829-8774201 GCA_028566355.1 Doras micropoeus | reverse complement strand
GCTCTCCCTGACTGACGGCTCGTCTTGTGACGTGGGGGGAATGCATTGAGGGGTAGGAATTGGAGACGACTAAATTAGGGAGAAAAATTGGGGGAAAAATCCCCCCCCAAAAAAAAATGCTGAGCTGATACACGGCTACAGGTAGCATTGCCGCCATTTTTTGAATCTACATTACTGCTGTACAAAGAGCTGGCCCTTAAGGTCACCACAGCCAGAGCAATAGCGCTGTTGGTTAAGGACATGAATTTACTAATGTTCACCAAATTTGAACTCGGTGGAAGTCTGAAACACAAAATCATTCCTTGCGGCAAATTCCATTTATACAAATGTTGAAAGCTGAAAATCTAGTGTGAGCGTGACTTAAAGCTATTACAATGCTTCACACTAAGTGTGAATACACGGAAATCTCCAGAAGATTTACCTGTATAGCTAATTTATAGGTGTTGCTGCTCATAAGGTGGAGTAACTGGTCTTCATTATTCTATAATTCATAAGAGCATATCTGTTTCATATGAATGTCATGTTTTATATGTATGAATTAAATTATAATTTAATTAGATAATTATAATTCTTCAATTATGATGCTGTGTTGCAGGTTTAACGTTAGTTTGATTCCTCACTCGGCTCTGAAAGGGGTTTACTCACCAGCTGCATTAGAGCCAAATATGATCCTCATTCTCGTTTTTCCTCTCAGGGGAGCATTAACACAGCACCACATTAAAAGCCCATTACTAAATCAGGCACTCAAGTAATAGTAACAAGGGACTGTTGTGTGAGGTCTGCTGTCTGGAGCAGACAAAGCAGTCAGTCATGGGTTGACATCTATCTGGTCTTCAGCAGGTTGCCTTCATTGCTATGCAGTTGAGAGAAGTGATACTACCCATGGTAGAAGTGAAAATCCATCTTGCAACTATTCTCAGTCTTATTTTTTTTTTCCTTGCACCTCTTGTGGCCCCTTCTATGCCTCCCACTCTCCTTATGTTTATTCCTTTCCCATTTTCTTTTCTGTCAGATATTCTCCCTCCCACTCTCTTAGTCTGACAGACCTTGCAGCCGTATCTCCGGCATGCTTTTTCAATGAACGACTACAGATTTCTCATGTTCTTCTCTGATTTGACCTTCTATAAGAAGAAACGCTGCTGTGAGTTATCCATCAAAACTGCACCAAAAATCCCTTCTTTTTTCCCCTCAGTAAAAACAGCAGATGAGCCAGTTGACATCTGTATGAAATGATTGACAGTTGTGTAGGTGATTTGTTCTCTCTGAGAGAACAGAGTTAACGTCAGTTAATAGGGAAGTAATGACGCACTGCAGTCACGATTCAATTCGATTCACTCCATGATTTGATTCAGTTCTAGTTTGATATTTTGAATAATATTTGAATGTAGAATAATTATGACAGAAAAGGTGTTTATTTCTGAATCAAAATGAAAACAAAAACAATGTATAGTTTTGTATGTATAAAACTAAATACATCAAAAATGGCTGCAAACAGTGATTTAATATTAATGTTCTAAAGAAGTACTACAGGTTCACCATGTCTTAAAATAAAAAAAAAAAAGTATAAAGTCTTTCAAAAATGTAATTGAATCAGCTCAGGAAAAAAAGAGCTCCAAAGTTGGCTAAAATGCCGTAGCTCTGCGACCTCTCTTTTGTGCCATGTAGATGGGGCTTTGCCACTTGGAAGCTACTGAAGAATAATTTTTAACTGTTAGAGCGTGGTTGTGTAACCATATAACCTATAAAACCTCTTAGTTAATAGAAGGCTGAGTCACATTTTTTGCATTGTGATGCATCGTCACACCTGTCAGTTAACTATGTTTCTTAGGGATGCCACCAAAGATTCTCACCCAAAAAGGATCATATAGGCGGTAGAAATTGGAGTGCGCACATACACTATATTGCCAAAAGTATTCGCTCGCCTGCCTATGCTTCCCATCCTGCCCATCCTTTGCATCTATAACAGCTTCACCTCTTCTGGTAAGGCTTTCCACAAGGTTTAGGAGTTTGTTTCTGGGAATTTTTGACCATTCTTCCAAAAGTGCATTTCTAAGGTCAGACACTGATGTTGGACGAGAAGACCTGGCTCACAGTCTCCACTCTCTGCAGGCCAGTCAAGTTCTTCCACACCAAACTCGCTTATCCATTTCTTTATGGACCTTGCTTTGTGCACTGGTGGAACAAGAAGTGGCCATCCCCAAGAGTTCCTTTCTCTGGAACTAAGGTGCCGAGCCCAACTCCTGAAAGACAAACCCACACCATAATACCCCTTCCACCAAACTTTACACTTGGCACAATGCAGTCAGACAAGTACCGTTCTCCTGGCAACCGCCAAACCCAGACTGATCCATCAGATTGCCAGATGGAGAAGCGTGATTCGTCACTCCAGAGAACACGTCTCCACTGCTCTAGAGTCCAGTGGCGGTGTGCTTTACACCTCTGCATCCGACATTTTGTATTGCACTTGGTGATGTAAGACTTGGATGCAGCTGCTCGGCCATGGAAACCCATTCCATGAAGCTCTCATTGTTCTTGAGCTAATCAGAAGGCCACATGAAGTTTGGAGATCTGTAGTGATTGACTCTGCAGAAAGTTGGCGACCTCTGTGCACTATGTGCCTCATCATCTGCTGACCCCACTCTGACAGCTGACTGTGAAATATTTAATAGCGAGGAAATTTCACAACTGGACTTGTTATGAAATTTCACAACTGGATAAACAAATCTTTATTCCTAATACAGTACCACACTGGAATTCACTGAGCTCCTGAGAGCGACCCATTCTTTCACAAATGTTTGTAGAATCAGTCTGCATGCCTAGTTGCTTGATTTTATACACGTGTGGCCATGGAAGTGATTGGAACACCTGAATTCAATGATTTGGATGTGTGAGTGAATACTTTTGGCAATATAATGTTCCATCAGAAGCTGCATTACAATTTACAGCATGGTTCAGTATTGTGCAGTTTGGTTTAGCACGCCTAATGGGACTGACAGGCACAACGGTCACACCTCCTTCACCAGGATTAGGGCATAAAGACCTAATAAATAAAGACCATAAAGACCTTTGGGGCCCCACTGCCCCGTGGTCGGAAGGTCCCGGGTTCGATTCCCGTGACTGACAGGACTTGGCTGAAGTGCCCCTGAGCAAGGCACCTAACCCCCATTGGCTCCCTGGGCGCTGTGGCTAGGGCTGCCCATCGCTCCAGGCATGTGTGTTCACTAGTGTGTGTCTCACTGCACAGATGGGTTAAATGCGGAGGTCCAATTTCACTGTGTGCAAGCACAAGTGACAAAAAATGTCTGACTTTCATAAAGATAATAAAGGGCATAAAGACCCACCTTTCTCCAAATGTTTTGGGAACTTAAATATTACACTTATAGGAACATTCTTATAATATTTAGAGAACCCAAGTGGAACAATGTCAGAAAGTTTTCCAAAGGTATCCTGTATTGCAATGGTTAGGGGAACGTTCATACAACCAAACGGGAAAATTATCAAAAGGTTTTTCATTGGGAGCATGTTCCATAAGCCAAAACATGCAACCAAAAATTAACATTATATTTATGTAAAAAAAATTCCTGGCAGACTATAGGACAACCAAGCAGACCTTCGAGGAACCAAAAAATAATGTTCCTGGAATGTTCTGGGAACCACACATTGTCAGCTGGGTCATCTGTTTATTTTTCATATTTTCATATTGTGCAGCACACCCATTTTACCAGCAAAAGATAAACGGTAACAGATGAAAACGGGGAACAACCTGCTAACAAATCATTTGTAAATCTTGTCTGATTGGTTGTCTTTAAAACTATATCAGGATACCACTAGTTTGGCTGTTTCTTTCCCACTATATATAAAGAAGTTTATCAGTGTCTGTGAACTTCTAAACTTCAGGCATGATCCTGTATATTATCTGGTAAAATGTATTTTTTTATTGAAATGTATTTGGGCCAGTGTGGTAGGAAGTGCACCCCCTGAACACTCTGACAAGGAAACAGCAGAGCATGTGCTGCAAGTGCTCTCATGCCTATCAGGACTGAACTGAAGTGTTTTGTATCCTTTAATGAACTCAATACCCCAGCTCCAAAGCAGTCTCTTGGTAAATCACCAGAACTGATGGGACTGACAGCAGAGTTTTACAAAGGTTTCTGGCCCTTAATTGGACCAGACTTATACTTGTTTTCTGCTTAACTGCAGGAGGGCAGAGGTGACTCGGACAAACTGCTTGAAAATGGTCTTGGCAAATGTTATCCAGGCTGATCAGTTCTTTTGTAGCCTTTTTGTAGTTGCTTTCATATGTAATAGCACAAGATATTCATTTTGCATTTAATTTCAATGTTGATCAAGAAAAAACAGACATTTGATAGACTGGACAGAAGAGCATATCTGTAAAACTATTTATGCTTTTTCCTTGGACCAAAGTTTGTCTCATACTCAAACTCACTTTTCAGTAATTGCTTTATCCTTGTCTGGGTTCTGGTGCACCCCGGGAACACAGTCATTTCTCAGTCAGTAAAGTCTGGAGATTTGCCTGGGTAATTTCTCTCTTGGAAATGTCTCACTTGGTAATTTCTCTCTGGGTAATTTCTCACTCGGAAGTTTCTCTCTTGGTAATTTCTTTGCCATCTCTATCTAATGTTTGAGCCTTTAAGATATTTATTTTTTTCAGTTAAAATTGAGAATAAACAGATGGTTTTAGAATTTCGAAATACTCAAATCAAAGAAAAAAAATTTCAATAGCTTGAAAATGTAATATGTAATATTCTGCACTATTTCTAGGTTCCTCTTTAAATGTAAGCAAATGTGTGGTATTGACCATGTTGGTGTGTACAAAAGGTCAGATTTTCCTTATGCCTAAGGTCTCCTATTGAAGCATTTCCTCAGATGACACACTGATGGATTTGATCTAAAATGAATCATAAGGTTTGGCACAAACTTGTGAAGTCTGTGTCCGCTTGAGTGCATGCTGTCATTAAAGCAAAAAAAAAAGGAGAAACACTTAAATTCCTTTCAATATTTCAAAGACTTTTTAATATTTAAGTTATTGTTAATAATATAATTTGCAATGAAAATTCTATTACATTAGAAGCAATTTCACCATAGTGGTCTCAGACTTTCAGACAATAGGGACTGTGTATTGTGGAGATCTGAATGGGACATCTGACACCAAATGGAGTCATTTCTCCATCTCTGCTGGTTTATCTCTGTCTTAGAGGCTGCTATACAAAAATCACCTAGAGAGACGGGTGCTCAAAACTGGTGCGCAATATAAATCCGGGACTTACCTTAAAGTTCGACTTGCAGATGGTGCCTGCCTCACTCATGCCTTCGCCTGTCGCATAGTAAAATAGGTTAGTTATGGAAACATTGTGGTACCTGACCAACTTTATTGTTCTGACAGGTTTATTGAGCTGAATGAACTTTTATTTCCCACCTTTAATGGAGACAAAGAGGTTGATGTTGAATGTGTATGGCTCCTGGTGGCGAAGGTATGGCAGAGGCTCTGGGTCCTAAAACAAACATATGCATCACAGAGAGATACAGCACAATCATACCAAATCACAAATGATTTAGAAAAATAATAGCATGATGCATGGAAAACAGCACTTTTGAGAGTCCCACCATCACAATTCACAATTCAAGCTCAGGTCTTTGAAAAGTAAAACATATGAGCTTGTTCAAACGTAAACACACTGAGTCTGATCAACAACTTCAGTCAAGGATAATCAAGAATGCATTATTTAAAAATAAGATTTCTCTTATTTTAGCAATTGGTTTTGTGACCTGCTACACAAGTTTGTGTTCTTTTTGGACACATTTTTATAAATACCAAGAAAGCTTCTGTTATAGTATTCTGTACTATAAAATCTGTAGCTTAAACATTCATTAAAACATTCATTGATTTGCAAAATGGATCCTACTGTTTATCTGAGATCCCTGACCTTGAACTACCATCCCCCTACCAAACTACCGAACTACCAAAGCCCTACAGGATTACTGTCCGGGTATCTAATATACATGATGTTAGGTATTAGCAAAACTGCTAAAATGACCAAAAAGAAAAAAAATTGTTACATTTAAAATCTCATCTCATTGCCCCTGAACCAGACATCATAACTTATTCATTAAACCAGTCACATTCCCACACATTTCAAATAGTTTCTTGGAAACGGTCTAAGGGGAATTTTATGGTAAAAGCTACATAAACCAAAATAAAAAAATATAATCACACACAGTGTATGACTTGACACATTCAGCCCAATCCCACTTACCTGCACCATGTTAGGCTCCACAAAGGGCATCAGAGCCTCCATAGGAACGACCCAGGGTGAGATGGTGGTCCCAAAATTTTTCCCCAGAAATGGACCTAATGGCACATACTCCCATGACTGGATATCCCTCGCTGAGAGAGAGAGAGAGAGAGAGAGAGAGAGAGAGAATATCAGTCTAAATGTGATCCACTAGGAGGAAATTGGGGACTCAATTAAACATAAAAGGATGAGAAGGAAACAAAACAGAAGAAGTGAAGAAGGCAAGAAAAGATGTAGGAAGGAAATGGACTGGTGAAAGAAGGGTGGTGGATGAATGAACAGACAAAAAGGAAGGGCAAAAAAACAATAGATAAGAGGAAAGAAGAAAGCAGTAAGAAAAGAAGGTTGGAAGATAATAAAAAGAGAAGGAAAGGTTAAAAGAGAGACTGATAGACATACGGATAAAAATAAGAAAAAGGAGCATGGGGGAGGAATGTGTGAATGGACAGAAAGGTGGAGGCAAGGAAGAAAGTTTAGAATGAAGAGAGTTAAGAAGAAATATGGTAAGGAAGCATGGAGACAGTGGGGGGGAGGGTGAGGAGATGGATAGACTGAAGAAAGGAAATAGAGGTGGAAAATAAATAAGAAAAGCGGGGAGTGAAGAGATGGATGGCTGATTGGAAGGGTGTAAAGCAGCAAAAAAGGAAGGAACGGAGTGAGTGTGGGTGGGGAAGACAGACAGATGGACAGAAAGAATTAAGGAAGCAGAAAGAGGAGGGGACAGAGAAATGGACATATGGATGGATGGACAAATGGCTAGCAGAATAAATGAAAAAGGAAAAACCCCAAGTCTGTAATAGAAGGACCGATTAATAGTGGAAGCGTAGGAAGTGGATAAGAAAGAAAGATAAGACAGAGGACAAGGAAGGAGGAAAATGGAGGGATACAGAGAGATGGATGGACAGCAGGGAACAATGTAGAAAGGAAATAAGGAGGGAAGAAGTCAAAAAGTGAGGAGGCAGAGATGGATGGATAAACAGAAGAAACGAAAACTTGAAGAAGGAAGTAAAAAAATAAGAAAAATGTACACTTCCATGAGCAAAGTGGAAGAAGTATAATCCTGAATTAGATGAAAAGAACTTCAAGAGATACACTTCTTATTCGGTTCGTTTTATAATGTAAATCCCTGTTATTTCCGGATTAAAGGGTGGTGTTGATTATTTTCCCATAACAGCACATCTCAAAGCGTTTTATTCTTCTTATATCGGCACAATTTGCCAATGCTAACAATTCTTTATGTTTTAAACAAGAAAACATTATTTATTTATTTATTTTATTCATTTGTAGTGAATGAACAATGAATGCTTCTTGTACAATGTTCATGAACCAAGTTCATTCCTGTCATCAAGCTCTACAGTCACTCTCTCACCAGCTTCTTTCTTTCCTTCCTCTCGAAGTTAATAAGACAAAAAATGAAGTTTATCATCTCACTGAGAAACTGCAAAGCCCTTCATCCTGAAGACTTTCCTGTGTCAGAGAACTCTTTATGAAGATAAAGAAGAAGCACCGCTAGTATCTAATGCTGGACTCATCCTAGAATCAGATGTCAAGTAAATAAATAACCTCCAAAAAATAACCTCCAAAACACAGTTAAGAAAAAGCTTCCACAAGTCTAGATGAACTAACATTGTGTGAATGTTTGAGCTCAACATTATTCAATCTGCTGTGGACAGAAGCCAAGCAATCAGGAATGTGATGCTCCACAGAGCCTGGAGTAGGTCTCAAAAAAAAGCATTATGGGACGCGGCATGCTGCGGAAGGTGCCATCGCCGACTCAGGATCTAGCACTGTGACAGAATAATAAAGGAAATTGATAGCAGTGTTTACTCTGGATGGCTATTTTGCCATGACTGGGAAACACTGCTAAATCAAGCCCATGTCATTGCCATCTCAGACAGCCTCTCTAAACTTTTACTTTTAAGAGAAGGACCTAGGTCGGGCCTATATTTCAGACGTCAACATGAGGTGACATTCAGTGCCCCCTTCTGTGTGGTTCACCTGAAGTCCAGAGGATTGATGAAGGCAAACAGAATGAACTTACATCAAATTTATGTTTACTTCTACTACAGTGTTTACATTCACTGGCCACTTTAATAGGAATACCTGTCCACCACGTTGGGTCCTACTCCTACTTTTTTTGCTCACCATGGTTGTAAAGAGTGGTTATTTACATTACCATAGCCTTCCTGTCAGCATGAACCAGTCTGATAGAAGCTGATAGTGTAAAAAGGTGTATATTACCTTATTACCTTATTTGCCAGCTACATTTATTGGTAAAACTACAATGTAGGTCACTGTGTATGTATAGCCCATCTGTTACTAATCCAGCGTTATCCAATTCAATGGAAAGGGACTTCCAGGACCAAATCTGACCAGATTTTACTTGGATAACTTGGTAGCTACAGGGAAGGTGGAGTTTATTGCATGGCCACTTAGTGAATGTCTGGATGGTAAGGATGTTTGTTTGTTTATTGGTTTTTAACATCTTCATCAATGTCTATACATTACAACCAAAAGGTTGCATTGATACATAGGTTTTTACATCAGTACACAAGGTCAACTTTCAAACACTAATAAGGCAATTTTGGATATATACCATCTAGTGTTGCATATCTTTGGACTGTTGGGGGAAACCTGGAGTATGTGGAGTAAACCCATGTGGACACGGGGAGGACATGCAGACTCCACACAAAAAGGACCCAGACCACTCCATTGGGGATCAAACCCAGGACCTTCTTGCTGTGAGGCAACAGTGCTACCCACCCAGCCCACCATGCTTACGAAGAAGAGGAAAACAGTACTCACCACTCCAGTCGTTCATCAGCACCATACCGAAGATGTGTTCATGTGCTTTGTCTATGGGAATCGGCTCTCCCAGCCTGTTCCCGGGACCCACGAAGAAAGCCTATGAAACAAACCGACAGAGCACAATGACTACAGTACAGTGTGATGTCGGTATTCTGTGTATAGTTATAGTTATGTTTAAGTACACTGCACAAAACATGGTGTGGACCTGACCAGGACATGAGCAACAGAACATCCTCATACATTATAACTGAAGTTATTAGTCTGATGGTGTTGATTAATTTCCTAAACAGAAATGATCTGATAGTTGTCCTGGCTGCAAACCAAACCACAGATATATTAATGCAGGCATTCTAACATGTTCTATAGTAACAACTCATTCACACATGAAGTATCTTCACATAATGTTAGCCTTATGATAAGCAGATTTTTATATAACAATAAAAAATATACACTGGTTGCTCTGGTGAAGCTTTTTGTAAGGATTAATTGATTCAATATTTATGAAAGAAGACTTTAGTCAGTATTAGTGGTTTGAATTAAACCTGATCCTTTAGATATTCCGCCGCAGAGAAAGTCATCAGGAAGGCAGGCTTTGCTCTTTGTGGTTTCTCTGTTATTTGATGATCTGAATTTTTCATCTTTTTAGCTTTATGAGCTTTAAGACACTGACAAAAAAGAGGCTGGTAAGGGAATGAAAGTGACAACTTTTGTGGATGTTCCACAAAATCACATGAGACTATAAATGAAGGGAAATTATGTTCTTTAATAAATATAAATTTTTATTGTTTGCAAAGTGCTGTTCTATATGTATACAGATTATTGGTTAATTATTTTCCTATAACCACATGCCCAGTCATATTTTTAAACAGCATGCCAAGCATTGCAAAAATGCAGAGGGTTCTCAATTGGTCTCCTCAAAATGGTGCTCCTACCAGGTAACATGGAGGGGTTCAACATTCAAGCTTTCCACTGGTGTCCCACAAGGCTCAATGCTGGGTCCTCTTCTGTTTTCACTCACTCACTGGGAGATGTCATTTCTTCACATGGCTTCTCCTACCATTGTTATGCCAATGATACTCAGCTCATCCTTTCTTTTCCTCCTTCTGATACTCAGGTTTGGGCTCAGATCTCAGCATGTCTAGCAGACGTTGCTTCATGGATGGCGGCCCAGTACCTCAAGCTAAACCCAAGCAAGATGAAGCTGCTTTACATCCAGGGAGTTGCTGATCTTCATTGTGATCTCTCAATTTCCTTAGAGAACACCCTGATCACTCCCTGTACAGAAGCATGTACCCTTGGAGTAGTTGTTGATGACCAGCTTTCTTTTGCAGCTCATGTTGCTAACCTGACTCTTGTTCAGTCTCTTATCATCTCAAGCCTAGACTACTGCAACCCCCTCCTGGCTGGCCTTCCTATGTGTGCCATCAGGCCCCTGCAACTGATCCAAAATGCTGCAGCTCAACTTGGTGTATTCAACCTTCCCGTGTCGCTCCCTTGCTGTGCATCCTTCACTGGCTTCCTGTAGCAGCTCGCATCAGATATAAAACCCTGATACTGGGCTACAAAGCCAAAAATGGTCTAGCCCTTCCCTACCTGATAGCAATGGTCAAAGACCAGTGTGTACCCAGAGCCCTTTCTGCTTCAAATATGGCTCAACTTGACCCACCGTCATCCAGGATACATGTCCTGGCACCAAGATGGAGGAATGAACTCCCCCTGAGTGTCTGAACAGCAGAATCACTGAAGACCCACCTCTTTCTAGAGCACTTAAATGAGCAGTAACTCAATTCAACACTACAGTTATTGTATTTACTGTGTCTTGTTCTTATTCAAAGGTTTTGTATAATTTATAAAATGTAACAATTTTCAAATATCATAGTTTAGGAATACTTTCGGGTAATAGGACTTGTTTTCCTTGTAATTGTCTGTATTAGGTACTGTATGGCTCATTTCTAGCTGTATCATAGTTCAAAGTATCTTGAATTTGGTTCTACCAGCATTAGCTTTGGATATTCTGATTAATGACTAAGTACTTTTGTAAGTCGCTCTGGATAAGAGCATCTGCTAAATGCCATAATTGTGAATAAATGTAAAAATACATGTATTTATTTGCAAAGCGACCTTGTTGTAATAATAATAATTTCATTTCATCTTAACCGCTTATTCCTATTTGAGGGTCACGGGAGAGCCGGTGCCTAGCCGGCAGCTTAGGGCGCAAGGCAGGAACAACCCTAGACAGGGCGCCAATCC
>JAOUQY010000004.1:8734768-8745760 GCA_028566355.1 Doras micropoeus | reverse complement strand
TGAATAAAAATCACTATATTCGTAATTTCCTGTAGGATTTGTTGAATGTGGTAATCAATTTGGACATTTTAAAAATCATAAAAAATCAATGCTGCAATCCGTATCTTGCACTGTGAAGTAACATTTAACTAACTTTTAAAAATGTGCAATTCTAGATCATGATAAATATAGAGATTGATGACTGATATAGTGTACAAAAAATGATTGTGAAAACATTTTTGCCCATATCAGCCAGCTAATTTAATCCCATGTGTTTACTGAAATAGGCAGCATGCAAAGACTTGACTGTGTTTTCATGTTTCAAAGTTTGTGTGTTGGTAGGCACTCCAGAGACCCAACTGTATATGCGCATAACTGTATATGAAAGTGAATTTCTCTTAATAGGACCCCTTTAATAAGAGATAATAAGCTAACCCTGCCCTCTACACGAGAGTCTGAGAGACTGAATGGTTTCAATCTATTCTTTAAAACAGTACTCATATTTCAGGGATGGTGTGAGTAACAGTAAAGTCAGACAAAGAGTTGAGATACGCTTATTTTTAATTCTGATTCAGACATGGAAACACCAGTTCCGAATGTGCAGTTGATACCGAATTGACCACAAAACGCTTAACGCTCGAGTTAACAATTAAAAAACTTATTTAAAAACTACTAGATTAGATTTCACACTCATCAATGGAGGAATTTAGTATCTCTAATTCACCTAATGTAAAAGTTTTTGGACTGTGGGAGGAAGCCTGGACCCCCTGGTGGAGTCCCATACAGACATGGGGAGAACATGCAGGCTCTGCACAGGGAGGACCCAGGTTGCCCTGCCTGGGGATTGAACCTGGGGCCTTCTTGCTGTGAGGCAGCAGCACTATCTACTGCACTACTGTTCCACCCCACATGGCAACAAAAAAAATTCCTCATATTAAAAAAAACGCTCCTCATATTCTGTCGCTGCAAAACATTTTCTTAAACTTTAGTTCCTATATTAGCACCCAGAAGGATCTCCAGCGTTGTCTCCATGCTCGGATAGCTGCACTTGTGAATTATGCTTTGCAGTCCATGGTGTCTGAAGGAAGTGTACACTGTTTATAGGAATTTAAATTTTATTTTTTGGCAGGAATGCACCTGATTTGAGAGTTCATGCATATATTGGGCAATATTTATAATATAATATATTTAATATATTACATTAATAGGCCTGAAGTTAAAAAATAGAAACATACAACTCCACGATGAATATAGCAAAGACCGTGTAAATATAACATATTTATTTAGTGTCCTAACTTTTGCCTGATATATGCTGTTTTGAACTGGTGCAGGCTTACTGTGAATAGGTTCAATAATTCTAGAAAATTTTATCAGAAAGATAAAAAAGGGAATCTGAGGCATGCCAGTGGACTATGTCCCTGCGCTGGAGGCAAACAAACAGAAGAACAGACTGTGAGTGAGAGAAGTTGCAGGAAACTTTTATGGCTATTGGCTGAACTGTTCCCTGTCTCGCTCTGTCTCTCTCTCTCTGTCTCGCTCTGTCTCTCTCCGTCTCTGTATCGCTCCGTGTCTCTCTCTCTGTCTCTCTCTCCGTCTGTCTGTCTCTCTCTGCGTCTCTCTCTCTCTCTCTCTCTCTTTCTGTCCGTCTCTCTCTCTGTCCGTCTCCGTCTCTCTCTGTCTGTGTCCGTCTCTCTCTGTCCGTGTCCGTCTCTCTCTGTCCGTATCCCTCTCTGTCCGTATCCCCCCCCCTCTCTCTCTCTCTCTCTCGGTCTCTGTCCATCTCTCTCTCTGTCTGTATCTCTCTCTCTCTCTCTCTGCGTCTCTGTCCATCTCTCTCTCTCTCTGTCTGTATCTCTCTTTCTCTCTCTCTCTCTGTGTCTGTCTCTCTCGCCCTGTCCGTCTCTCTCTCTCTCTGCGTCTCTCTCCCCCTCTCTCTGCGTCTCTCTCTCCCTCTCTCTGCGTCTCTCTCTCTCTCTCTCTCTCTCTCTGCGTCTCTCTCTCTCTCTCTCTCTCTCTCTCTCTCTGCGTCTCTGTCTCTGTCCGTCTCTCTCTCTCTCTGCGTCTCTGTCTCTGTCCGTCTCTCTCTCTCTCTCTCTCTCTCTCTCTCTCTCTCTCAATAACCTGTGTGAGTGAGTGTGTTGAACTGCTGTAAACACTGTTCCATTCTTGGAAGGAGTGATGTCAGTACAGAGTAAGTGCAGAGAGAAAAGGGGGTGTACCTGTTACTTCTTGTGTTTTCGGCTCTGCTTGGACTGAAGCTCCTGAAGCTTCCTCTTCTTGTGTGACTCCTGTGGGAGTAACAGCGGGGCATGACACAGACAGAGAATCGTCTAAACTGCTCAGGCTGGATGACACAGCAGGCACTGACACTACAGAAAGACAAAAATTAGACATACAATGTTAACATATTTGGAGTTAGCTGACGTGTTCAGCTTATATCTCTGGGACCACAGCTGCAAGACGATATGTTTTGGTGTGGCATTATTCTAAATCTACTGACTGAATATGGTTGGTACAAACAAGCAACACTAGGTGTGTTAAGCTGCCTCTCCTATAAGGGAACAACTACAGAAAAAGGCTTCACTGTTCACTTTATATGATGTTAAGAAATGTCTTAAAGTGGGTTTAATTTACTTTTGTGGAACCAAGAAGAGCACTACTGCTGATGGTAAAATATACAGCGATGGGAAAAAGAATGCACATTTATTAGGGCTTAAGCAACAACGCGCTCCTCACCTCTTTCTATAAACAAACAAATGATCAGATTAACAATAATCAGCATTCAGAAAACAAGTGGGAAATACACCCTTTCTACTTCCATCATTAAGAGAGTAATTAACAGCCAGGTGATACTACTGAAATACACAATTAATCAAACATCAAAAAGTGTGACTGCCTCTATAAAAGCAGAAGGTTTTACAGTTTGGTGTTCTGGAGCACTCAGGTACATGACAACATGCCAAAAAGAAAAGACATCAGCTATAAGCTCAGAGAAGCAATTGTTGCTGCTTATCAAGCTGGGAAAGGTTATAAGACCATCTCCAAACAATTGAAATTCACCATTCTACTATGAGAAGGATCGTTTACAAATATAGAGACTCAAGGACGGCAGCCATCTTCCCAGGAGCGGGCGCCCCAGCAAATTCAGTCTGAGGTCAGACCGTTTAATGCTCAGATATAAAGAAAAACCCCAAAACTACATTCATTCATTCATTCATCTTCTTGGCCGCTTATTCCTTTTCAGGGTCACGGGAGAGCCGGTGCCTAGCCGGCCACATAGGGCGCAGGCAGGAACAGCCCTAGACAGGGCGCCAATCCATCGTAGGGCACCCAAAACTACATCAAGTGGCCTAAAGTAAAGGCCTCTGTAAGCACATTCGATGGTTGTTAATGACAGCATAATCAAAAAAAGACAAAACAAATATGGACTTTCATGAAAGGCTGGTTAAGAAAAAGCCCTGGTGGAGGAGAGATGATATAATCTTGTTCTGCAGCCACCGAACCTAGGAAACTTGCAGTCATTGAGACAATGATTAACTCCACTTTACTCCAGAATAGTCCAAATCTGAGGCCATCTGTCCAGCAGCTTAAGCTGTGACAGAATTATAACAGGACAATGATGCCAGGCACACCAGCAAACAGACATCTGAATGGCAAAAAAAAGAAACAAATCAAGGTGTTGGAATGGTCAAAGGACAACCTCACTGTGATGCTGTGAGCGGATCTTAAGTGCGCCGTGCCCTCAAAAAACAATAAACTGAAACAATGCTGTAAAGAAGAGTGGGCCAAAGGTTTCCCAAAACAACCTGAGTGACTGGAAAACTCCTACTTAAAATGTTTACTTCAAATGTTGTTGCCAAATGTGGTTCTACATGTTACTGAATTATAAGCTGTACTTATTATTTCCTACCTGGTTTATGAATGCTGGTTTATATTTTGGAAAAATGTTTTGAAGGCATGCTGTGTTTTTTTATTGTTGTCACCTGAGGTTATTAGTTTGTTTGTAGAAGTTGTTAAGGACCTCATAATTGTTGTTTAGGTCCTGATACAGAAAAGCATAGAACTAAAGGAGGGTGTAACTTTTCCCCATGACTATACATATGAAGTTTGAAAATCCTTTTTAGCACAGACTGTAAAATCACATAACTTTACACCCAGAAAAATTCCCCCTAGATTTAATGTGCTACTTACTGATTTTCTTACATCTACCGTCTATCTATTCCAGCGTGTACAATTATTGGTCATAAATCAGTGCTGTCCAGCATGAACCATTAAACACTGTTTTTGGTTCAGTGCACTGTATAAGTTCAGGCCAGCAATTTTACAGTGGTGTGGCAGCACCACACGGGTCTCACCTGTCTCAGTGACCCTGCCGTTGGTGTTCTGCCTCTGCAGGAAGTCTTTGTAGCAGATAGAGCACATGCCATTGGTGCGCGGGTTTCCATAGAAACCACAGCCAGTGGCGCACAGCAGGGGCCCCTGGGTCTGATTTGTCTCCTGAGCCATGTCTCCTAAAGGATTAAAAAATAAATATAATATTAGTCCAGTCAGTTTCATAAAATTTAAATAAGCAATGAATTCCACTAACCAGTACTTGCAAAAAATTATAATATAAAACACAGACTCTTCTATTTACCAGAAATGGAAATCAAATTAAACAACTAATCAGGTCTGTTACATCAGATACAATTATTGATTTTTTTTTTAAATAACAAAGCAGATACTAGAGCTCAAGTTGTTCTATGTTTTTTTTTTTTTAATCACATTGAATTACTATTATTTGATATCTCCTGGAGTAGATCCCAACAGTCCACAGTTTACTTTCTCTAGCATTGGCATTAGCATTGGCCAAATATTGTCAATAAATAAAAAAAGTGCTGTCCAGCATGTCCATCCACTCTGAAAACATCTGTCATGATAATAGAAAAGAATGACAAATTAAAAGTAACACTAGCTGACATTTCATTTGTGTCTGTGCTAGCTACAATTGCCAGTAAAATGTTAGCTCTGGAAAAGAGAGATGTGCATAAAGAGAAGTGCATCAAAAAAAAAAAAAAGAACTGTGGTCAATTTAAAGAAGAAATGTGATTCTCTTTTACTTTTATCATTTTCCAAAAAAACTGGAAATTGACCTCAGACGCAAGTGACACAGCCTGACATTATCTTGTACTGGAGCTCATTTCATTCCCACACTGTTAAAATGCACCTTAATGCAGGCTAGTCATTCAGAGAATGGTATAGAGCATGTCTCATAAATTAGGAATGTATTAATATTGGTATCTTGTATCCATCCAATACCAAACTCAAAGACCAAAAGGCCAAGGGTAAGTCTAAAACAGCTAGAGAGATACACAGCTCAAACAGAAGGGGCTGTTTGCAGGACAACCAGAACGTATCAATCCATAGACCTGGACTTTATGAAAGAACAGTTAGCTCCGGTTGCAATTCGGGAACAACAGCCTGTGACTAGGTACAATGACATCATTGCTTGTGCGATATTGCTTAAGTGGTAAAGCCCATTTGGAGTTTGTCAAAAGGCATCCTGGAGACGTAGCAAACCTTGATACAAAGAGCTATATTTCACACCATTCTACCACTGAAGCATGGTGGAGGTGGAATCATGATAAGAGTTAACCATGGCTCTTTTGTTGCTTCACAGTGTGGTGGATCCAGAGCCTACCCCAGGGATCACTAGGTACAATGCAGTTAGACACCCTGGATTGGATGCAAGACACAGAGAGAACATGCACAGATACTCGATACAAATAACAACCTGAGCTCAGGATTACACCAGGGACCCTTCAGCTGTGAGGTGGCAACATTATCTGATGTATGAGAGCAAATAAATCTGCTAGCCAGACCCAGAAAATATCTTTTCCCTGAAATGTGAGACCGTCACAGCTCACTGCCAAAATGTCGGCTTGTCCATATCACCCAGTCCTACCACAGATAGATTTTTATTACTCTTGAAAACAGAAAATCGTTTACTTTTTTTATGTTCTGCGTTTATAAAAAGTACTCACATGTGATACTATCAGGTCTATTAGTAAGAAATAGCTATTTAATTTATTCATAAACAATATTGTCCTAGTTATATTCATTCTAAGCACACTCAGGCTGTTCCACAACATTTTACTCAAGCATGTCAAAACAGATTTCTAATATTAGGGAATGCTTTCCCTTCACTGTCATCAGCTGTAGCATATATCTGCATGGTCCTGTGAGATAAGGTCCCAAAGCCTAGATCAGTGTAATATCATTAACACAAGGTGATCCTATAGCCCCGAACTCTTGTTAATGGTGCAGAGGAAACCTGTCAGGTTGCTTAGGGATTCTCTGAGACATGTCAAGTGTGGTCTGGGATTTAAAGCTACCGTGGAAATGTAAATCTAGGAGCAGACACTTTCACCAAAAAAAAAAAACCAAAGCAAATTGTATGTTTTTATTTATTCCCATGTTGAAAGCAGGAATTCCCAAGACTCTTCATAAGAAGCTTCTTATTATTGTTGGAAGTGTTTAAGCAGCAGGACCAAAACTCTAAAAGCAAAAAAGAACCAAGTCTGGTTCTTGTAAGTCTCTTTTCTTCTTTTGAGTTAACACGTCAAAGCACAAAGGCACATGATCAGGTGTCATACTCACACTCTGGTTATGTGCTAATGTACCCAAGACTGCAAACGCAGACAAGGCTGCTTGTAAAATAGGCAAGTTATGGCTACAACACAAAGGCATGTGTTCTACCTGAAATATGGACATATAGTCTGTTTATATGGTCGTGTATAAACACTATAAGGATTTCTTATCAGACCTGGACTGCTGCTATAAACAGGTTAACACACTAGCAAAACAACTTCTAATCTCAACGATATATTGTTCAGAGCAGAAGTGATTTTTTTTCCGGAACAGAAGTGTTAAAAACATAACATGTCCAACACATTAGACAAGTTTTTCACAAAATATTGTTTAATCATTTGTATTGAGTTTTATTAAGATGATCTGTAGTATATGAACGCTGACTAACAGCTAAATACACCCACATATACATATAATATGAGTTAAAGACAGCCTGTAGTTCATCCATATAATCTTAACTTGATTGCGTCTTATCAGTGCAGTTTGATCAATGTTTAAGACAAACGACATCCACACTGAAGGCTAATGGAACTGAGAAAACACAATCACAAAATTGATTAGATTTAAACCTTTGAGCTACCCAACAAGATTCAAAGTCATACAATCACAAAATACAATAACTAGTCTGGCTTTATACACCACTGCTATATGGAGTGGCTCAGGTCAGTTACAAGGTCTCACATGGGCAGTCCTGTGACTGGCTTAGGAAAGGCCCATGTCCTGGCACACGTACATATGCAGGATGGGAATGGGGTGTTTAAGAAGGATTACAGACCAACACAATGAGCTCTTGGAACACAAGCTCAGTAATAGATGATGATGTGCATGAGAACAACCGAGTGCTCACAGGCTACAGTGCCAGTGCTAGAGAAACAAAATAAAGGCTTAGAAAAATGACTGATATTTGTTAGATGGCTGTTCTGGATGGTCTGGCTGGGCACTCAAACGGCTGGAGTGGTAGAAGGGTGGATGGATTGTTCAGTGCGTGGCTGGATGCTCAGATGGGAAGATTGACTGATGGATGCTCAAATGGATTGATGAATCGACTGATAGGTGGATGGTCAGATGGATGGATGGTCAGACAGGTTGATGGTTGAATGGTCGGATATGGATAGAGAGATTGGTGACTGGATGGACGGATAGGTCAGATGAATGGATGGGTGCTTGGAAGGATCGATAGATGTATGAATGGTCAGAGGGTCAGATGGATGAATGGTTGGTCAGTTGGGAGGCTGATCAGATGGATGGTGAGATGCTCAGGTGGACAGATCAGATGGATGGTGAGATGCTCAGGTGGACAGATGATCAGATGGATGGTGAGATGCTCAGGTGGACAGATGATCAGATGGATGGTGAGATGCTCAGGTGGACAGATGATCAGATGGGTGAATAGTTGAACAGTCAGTTATGGATAGAGGGATTGCTGACTGGATGGTTGGATAGTCAGATGAATGGATGGATGCTTAAATGGATCGATAGATGTATGAATGGTCAAATAGATGAATGGGAGGATGGATGGTCAATTGGGAGGATGATCAGACGGATACTTAGAGGTGGATAGATGCCACCATATAAATTCTCTTCAGGTAGCTCTCATGCTATTCACTTGGTCATCTATAAGTATTTTAGAGTCTAGTCCTAAATCCTAAGTCCTCTACACGGATAGTGTTGGACAATCCCAATCCTGTGCTCCCGTTCCCTTTACTGGTCTCCTTTCTCACCCGAGTCAACTGAGCAGTCTGAGGGTTTGTTAGTGCAGAAAAACGGGGCTCCAATAGACATTTAGCAGAGGCACGAAATATTATCCAGAGTGACTTACATTTATCACATTTACACAACTGAGCATCTGAGGGTTGGGGCCTTGCTCAAGGGCCCAGCAGTGAGGATTTGAACTCACAACCTTTGGGTCCGCAGGCCAACATCTTAACCCCTGAGCTACACTGGCCAAGTCACACAGCCATAGGCAACCTGTGTCTAGTCTAGTCCTAGTCTGCATGTGTCCAACATTTTAAATAACCGTCTATACAATGTGAAGCATGACCAACAGAGGATATATTCATCTAACGTCATTATTCTCAATGCAAATTACTTTGAAAAGAGTTACACAAGAAAATGCTGACTTCTTTCCCCCTACCCTAGTCATGCACCAAACATAAAAGCAACAGCTAATTTCAGTTCCTGATGTAGTGGACAATACTCAATACAATACACTGCGATAACGGAAGCATCAATGATTCATACTATTCAAGTACGTATAAATACACACAGCTGGGTTAGTGGGCTAGCAAAAGAAAAAGTGAATATGAAATCAACGAGCTAGCAAGCTAACTGATAGTTAACTGGCTCGTTGTTTTCCTGTTGACTGCAAGCAGTTAGCTCCTGTCTAGTTGATTTTACAATCAAATTATCACCACTTGGCGGACTTTAAATCAAGACAAAAAGCTTTTCCGGTTTTTCGTTCCCGAGATAACTTGATTAGCTTAGCAAAGGTGGCTAGTTTGCTGTTAACTCTAAGGGAAAAAAACTTACCGTCCCCTGACTTCTCAGCTCTGCTACTCGAAATTACAAGACAACTTTCTTTTCCAGCGTCAACAGGCACGAAATAATGACCTGACGCCAGAAAATAACAGGACACAAGTTAAATAAATATACTAAGAGTCGAAGCTCCGTCCTTCAGCTATCAACCCCCACACCCAGAAACAGCCTGTTTGTTATTTTCGTCACTCTCCATCCCCCGAGGTGACGTCACTCCTTCCCTCGTCGTCATCCGTTCGGTGATGTAATAATACACGCCACGACAAGGGTGTCTTTATTAACGACCTTCTTCAGGCTTTCATTAATTACTCTACTTTGCATGATTAATTTGTCGTTTCTTGTAAAAGATCACACACTATTAATTCAGTTTCACAAAACCGCATTGTTAGTAACATTATCACTTTATTGGTTTTATTTTACAGCAAAAAAGACAAAGTCCCGACGTCCCAGCGTCTAAACTCCTGTCATTCTGTTAATAGTTTTCATCATTCTAAAAGAGCGGAAGTTGTTTTGACTAAACCACGCCCACTGGCTTCCAATTGGTGGATTTGCTGTCTGTCAGCGCGAGCAGGAAACGCCCATTCCCGGATGTATCGCTTTCATTCATTACCCCATAAGACATTAAAATCACTTTTATGAAGAGTTTAACGTGTCGAACTTCACCATCCGGCGACAAAAAGACTCATGAACAAAATGAATATTACTTTATAAATAATATAATGAAACCAGTTTCACAATGAAGTGAATGATTCGTTTTATGGCCCTGAAAGTTCTGGTAATATCCGGTCGTACGTATATATTTGGATTTGGAAATGCTTTTTTAAAATATAAATACCTTAACATCAATTTAGATATGACTGTTGTTTTATATTTACGACAACGTTTACGTTTACATTTTTTTGGACTGGTTTTAAATAGCTACTATCCGATCCGTTCCTAAACACCGGAAGTGCTTTGGTTCAGCTGCGCCTACCGGTCAATGTAGTCTTTATAAGTGAGGCTCAGCACGGACGGTTTGACGTAGGACACCGCACGTGTGTAGTCGCTGGTGTGTTGACAAATGAGAGTGCACATCAGTTAATGATTAACGACTTAACATTTTAAACCTTGACACTACTTCTGATCGATTAGTGAAACATTAACCGTGTATACTAACCTAAGTTATTGTGCATGAGAGTGCAGCGCTATGGCAGCCCTGCGAGCAGCCAAACAGGCACTCAGGAAAGAGATCAAGAAGCGAGTGGCTGCTCTGGGTGACGAGGAGAAACTTCGCCAGTCCCAGATCGTTTCACAAAAGGTAAAGGATAATGCACGCTGTGTTGAAGCATATCTGCTGTTGTGCGCTCTATAAATAAAGGCAACGCGGATATAGAATAACGCGCGCGCACAGTGTTGTCTTGGTACACTCTTAGGACCTTCCAGTGCTATAATTATTAATGCAATCACTAAACCTTAACCTCAGAAATGAAATGGCACCTTTTTCGACTCCAAACGGTCAAGGGTCAGTGTAGTTCAGTGGTTAAGACCTTGGCCTCCTGATCTGAAGGTTGTGAGTTCAAATCCTGCCTCAGCCAAGCAGCTACTGCTGGGCCCCTGAGCAGGGCCCTCAACCTTAACCGCTCAGTTATGCAAATTAGATAAATGTAAGTCGTGTTTGCCAAATGCCATTCATGTAAATGTCAAAATGATCAGACGTTTCTGGTCCCCAGCAAGATATTAAACATGTACCCACACACATACAGGGGTTAGACAATGAAACTGAAACACCTGTTTTTAGACCACAATAATTTATTAGTATGGTGTAGGGCCTCCTTTTGCAGCCAATACAGCGTCAATTCGTCTTGGGAA
>JAOUQY010000004.1:8625044-8638179 GCA_028566355.1 Doras micropoeus | reverse complement strand
TGGTGCAATGTGCAATTAATGAAGATTGGCCACCAGGCTGGTCCAATTTAGCCATGAAACCTCCCACACTAAAATGATAGGTGTTTCAGTTTCATTGTCTAACCCCTATATATAGTTCTCTATAATTTCCAGTTAATTAAACAGTTAAAATGTCTCACTTTTCTTTCTATTTTAGCAATTCCAGTTTTTTGGGGGGTCTTTTACCTGGAGAGTATGTGATGCATCATTGGGTAATTGATGGTTATGTTATATAAATAGTACCATCATATTAAATATCAGTGAGACTAACTGGGTTAATGTATTTTAGAAAGGTTAGTTTACTAGCTTTCATTGAGCTGATGGTCTGTATTTATTTGAAGTGAAGTGTGGGGTAACTAATAACAAGCTCTACTTCCTATAGCTAAATCTATAGTCTTAATGCAAAATAATGCAATAATGTAGATAAATGGAATTGATTTTTTACTTGAACAAAAATAGATTATTTATATTTTCAACCACTAAAATTACCATGTGTACTCTGTTGTATTTGGCACTTTAGATAGTCTAGGGTGGAGTGGTGGCCATAAGAGTTTCTGTGCAGGTCTTCCCAGTGTCAGCAAGGTTTTCCTTCAGGTTCTCTGGTCTCCTCCCACTTCCCAAAAACATGCCAATAAGATAGATTACCCACAAGATCCCAGCCATCTGAACTACAATGTCCTCACACTACTTCCTCCCAGCAAACAATACTGCAGCATCATTCCTCACATGAACCAAAGCAGAGACAGTTGTTTTGCCCCACAAGCAATTGGACTGTTGAACAGCAACACGCTGTTATAGCCAGGCATTAAACTTCAACACACATAGCTCTGAACTATAATGCACAGACTGCACTTGACACTTTACACAAAATATCAGTGTAGCAGTTATACGTTTGTATATATTTAGTATACAGTATATTTGTACTTTACTCACACATTATATTCATTGCAACATACTGTTAAATCCAGTTATATTTTATACATGATACATTTATTTCATTCATCCTATATACTTTATTATCCTTGATAAACTGTATAATTTGTGATGTGTCAATAAAGTCTAAAGTGTAAAGTTAAACGGTCAGACCTAGACCTAGTCAGAGATGCTGGATGTCCTTGTTCAAAAGTGCTTGCAACTGCAACCCCAATCAGGCATTCACCTTGTCCACAGAAAAACAAATCCATGGATGAGTATTAATCTGTAGCTTTGCAGCAAGCCTACACCAGATCCCCTACTCAGCCCTTTTCGACCAACATGCAATGGGTTCCATTTGAATTCACTCACCTAATTGTGAACCGCTCAGAGAATGTTGACCAAGAATAAATTGGTTTGGAACCTGAAAATTTGGTTCCCAGCTGGAACCAAAAAATAGCAGGTTTTTCAGTGTGAACCGTAGTGTGCGTCATAATCTACAAGTCGAAAAATGAGAAATCACCGGGAAAAAAAGAGACTACAGTAGTCTGCCGATGAAGCATTTTCTTTTGTCCCCCTATGCTTTGTTTTATACAATATGACAAAGTGAAGAAACGTATTTGCAGACTCAGAGTTTCTTTTCATTTGTTTAGGCTATATGTATGCATTGCACAGAATAGTCTTCTTATTAATATTTTTATCATTAATAGTTGATCCATGTTGTTTTTTTTGGATAAAAACATATCACTTTAATAACAGAACAAAAGCCTGCAGGTAATCCACAATCTCACTACTACTGTTTGCATCTCTTGTGCATTGCGCAACACCCTCCATAGATGATGCATCCTCAGTTACAATGGTTCTACTGGTTGAAATTTGGGCAAATTCACTAAATAGCTCAAATGTTCCAAGAATTCTGAACAGAACTGGTTCAAGAACCTGTTCCACACTGGTCAAAAAGGGCTATCAGTGGCCTGAACAACAACCTGGTAAATTAGAGATACCCCCTAACTCTGGCATCCTTGTCACTACAGCTCAAAACAGCCATCATCTCTCTAAGGTCACCCTTCCACGTTCTTACAATCTATTTCAAATCACAGTGGGTGAGGAATAGAAGACAGCCTTTCATATGATGTCAGGTCACTGACAGAATATCTGATAATGCCATTTGGTCAATGCCTCCTCTGTCTCCAGGCCTTAATGACTTTGGCATTTCAGAAGATACCGTGTCACTCACATCTCAAATATGGAGGGCATTTGTGGAACAACTAGCTGTATCTGTTAGTTTGGCATTTGCTCATCATCTTCAAGCTAAAGGACAAGTTGAGAAAACCAACCAATAAACCTTTGGTTCTGTTGGTTCTGTCACACTTTCTACAAAGATGACAGATAAGAGTGATATTTTGAGTCATGGGTTGAATACTCCCTGCATCAATCAATCACACAGCTCACACTATCCCAGTGCACTCTGGGTCAACAACCAGATATGGTTGGTGATCATGGACCTCAGACCATTTATGAATAGTGAAATGTAAACTAGATAATACAACCCCCATGACAAAATTACAAGACTCATTCAGTCACATTATTACTAATGACACTCACCTGTGTATAGTCATACTTCTCCCTTTAAGTAACACAAACTGATGAACACACTTGTGATGATTCCAAGTTTTGATTAAAGTTTTGACCTGCTTACCGTTTACTATTTTAGATTTGCCTAGTTTTATGCTGATCACACATGCTTGTGAATTTTGCGAATAATATGTAACTGGCCCCGTTCTGGGCCATTCTTGAGGAACAACCCCACATTTCAATGGTCTAAACAACACATACAAACTTCTTCTAGTGGCTACTAAACTGTAGTGCAGCATTTCTTCAGGTAGGTGAAGAAGAAACAATTCAGTAGTGGTAAAGAAGAACAAATCCCATGCTATACATCCATAATTCCTGGTCTAGTCCTCATGGGACCCTGACCACAGGCAATTTAATTTGTTTTCAGCTTTCAATGCCACTGCAGCTACCTGAACCATTTTGATTACCTGGCTCTGGTCCGCCAGGATTTGGAATGGAATCATAACATTTGGGAGACTGGGGCAGTAGGATGTACGTGCAAATATTTTTTACTCATGCATCTCTAATAGGCATGAGCAGAACATGTGGAATGGTGTAATACACAGGCTGACTCAGTAGTGTGAGGAATGGAAGACAGCCTTTCATATAATGTCAGGTCACTATGAATATAATATCTGGTAATGGGGTGGTTCTGCTTCCCTTGTAAATGTGAATATTGACTGCATTGGAGCCTATACCGAGGTTTTGAGTAGGAAAGCTCAAAGATGTATGTTAAAGGATTACTGTTACTAATGTAGGCTAATCACTTTATTTTCTGTTTGGTTCACTCACTCACTCAATTACTGTCGACAGGTTCATGGGCACCCAAGGCACACTGATCAGCATGGGGAGTAAAGGCTAGTCCGTCAGTTCCGGTCCCCTAGAAGAGCTACTTTGCACTATGATTTCCCTTCACTGGAATTAAAAGGCTTAGCCCAAACTTGCATGTCAATACCCCTGTGCACAAAGCGGGGTCCATAAAGGCATGGTTTGCCAAGGTTGGACTGGAAGACCTCAAGTGGCCTGCATAGAACCCTTTAGGATGACCTGGAACTCTGACTGTGTGCCAGACCTCCTCACCTGACTTCACTAATGCTTTTGTGGTTGAGTGGGCACAAATCCCCATATTATTTATAACTAATGTAAGCTAACAACTAACTGCTAAAGGTAACCTAGCTTGATACATTTAATACAGTTAAATGAGTGGGAGTTCAGTTTATAAGTTTGGTTTGCATTTTACTATTCATATCTTGTCAATAATAACCAGCTAGTTTAGCATGGCTATTGCAGAAATGGTTTCTGTGGTATCATACAACATACAGTACAGTGTGATTGGTCCAATGGTACTGGGCTTTTTAAAGTATACTCATACCTAATGCTCCTAAAATCAGTTCAGCAAAAAAGTCTCTGGTTAAATTAGAAATAATTGACTTTTAGCTGTTAACAATCTTTGCCCAAATGCCAATCTAATTCATCCAACAGGAATTAACTATTTAAAAATCCGAGTCTGAGGGTATTTTAAAGGTAATTGGCAAAGGCTTTGTGAGACATAACAAAAGAAGAATAAAAAAAATGAATCATTGTGAAAATAATTAAAATATTTCGGAATTTTTTATTTTGTTTTCACTTGGAGTGTGTGAAATAAAACTGTCACAACATAATGTAATGATAATATAATATCTTGTCTTGTAATAATTTTTTAAATTTATTACAGATATTTCAACATATGTTATCAATTTAGTATGGTTCTTGTTTCCACTAGTCCAAGATTTATAAAATATTACCAATTGCATCATTCCTTTTGTCTTTAACTGTGAAAATACACAGCCATCTGCACTGCTGACAAGAAGTCTCATAAAAACTTGGATGAAGAAAATATTCGCACATTCAACCATTTCCAATTTATTACTTATCTCCAATTAATTGAAGTCTGACCCTTATGTCAAGAAAATAACACAGCTATTAATTTCAAATTATTACATTCTATGGTGTGCGGTTTTTCCTCCACTACTTTTGATGAGTTCTTATAATGTGAATATAAAACAAATGTGGTCACACAAACGAGTCCATGGTTTTATATCACAACAAATATCATTTTAAATATTTTTACACTTGTCTGAGGAGGAAAGTAGCTCTATTGCTAAACACATGATGTAAAAAGCTATCATGGAAATGGGCTTTTCAAATAAATAATGGCATCAGTGATGTTATTATAATGTTTCAGTCTTATACGTATGTAGACCTAACATACATATCTAAACATAAGCATTTCTACAGATGGCACTCATGTGACATTTGATAATTCCAAGAAATAAAGGTTTTTCTTGTTTTAATTAATGAAAGTAACATCAAAATATAATGGTACCCTAGACCAAGAGATTAAAGCTATATGGATGAATAAACACTGCTTTTCTGGCACTCTGGTCTTTCCATACACAAGTTAAAAAAAACGCCATACACTTGGGTATTGGGTATTGAATTAAATATTTGTATGTCATCTGAGATGACAGTATTTTCTTGCAAAATGTTCAAATGAAAATCAAGCTACTGAAGAAATTACTTTGCTTAATTTAATTGCTTGAACTATTCCTAAGGAAATTGTCTTGAAATGTCTATTCCAGCTTGCTAATATTGTGACCACTATGTTTTTTCCTTGTTTGGTTTAAAATAATGTATAGCATCTAGCTGCTCCTACTGTAAAGGCACTTGGACTAATAACCTTTCTCTGCCATGCTGCCAGACACACAGAGGATATTAGCCTTTTTGTCTTTAGTAAGCTTAGAATAATCTCGCATTGATAGTGCAGTGCGTAATAAGGAGTAATCTAATTTTTTTTTTCTCTATTAGAAAAACCCACCACAATTTCATCCTGGAAGGTCACCAGGTGGCTTCTTTTGGCCATAATGCAACATGGTGAACTACTTATCTCCTGGCAACAGTATAAATGCAAGTCATTCACATTATATTCATGATTTGTCTTTTGTTCCAGGACTAAAGCATATTCATAATTTATAATTATATTTTCCTAGCAGATTGTTCATTCTAAGGATTTAGAGAACAAACACAGATGTTAATTGGGATATAATACAGTTACAGGGTGAAAGCATCAACAACCGATGCATGTCTGCTCTCAGCTTCTTCCTTCTTTTGGCAATTATCACTGTTATGAATCACCGCGCAAAAACGAAAAGCATAAATTTAAATACATGCAGTTGTAGATCACTGATTTCCACATATCTACATGGCTTGGATCAAATTTAATGTTCACTGAAGTATCAGAAAAACTTATGCAAAACAGCCTATGAAAAATACATAGCAACACCACCTATGTACATCATTGTTTGCATCCACCAGCGCCTATATAAAGGGACAGACATTTATGGAAGCTTCTAGAGCTGTTTCCGCCATGAAAATAGCAAGTTATCACGATTATGTGATTTTCAACACGGTTTAATAGTTGGAGCTCATGAGATGGATCATAGCATTTCAGAGGTAAAAGCAAAGTTTGGATGTTTATATATGAGAAGCAAAACCTCGAACAGCAGTGTGGCTGTAAAAAGACTCTCGGTGAACGTGAGCAGCGTTCAGAACAATTGATCAGAAGAATTGTTTCATGCAATGGACATGCACCACTGCCTCAAGTAACACCGGATTTCAATGCTGGGGCATCAACAAAAATCTGCAGGAGGACTGTGCAACATTCCCTCCATGATCCCATTGGGGGACCTACCAAGTATTAACTGGTATACCAGTTTTTATGGTACTTCAGTGTAATTCTAATCTCTGTATACAGCTCAGAAATTCAACTATCAGGATACATTATATCATTAACTGCATAATAAGAATGCATAATAATAATACATTACATCAGTAACTGCATAATAAGAATGATATTGGGCAAATATTACACTTAGTCATACTTAGACAGACTCAGACTTGGCAGTTATGTTTGTTGCTTTCTAATGCCATTCTGGGTTCATGCTGTTTCTTCCATGTACCAAACAAGGTAAACAGAAAAGCTGTAACCCTTTCATATGGTTCTGGCATCTGTCTTCTTGTGTATTTTTTTTTTACTTTGATCTGACAATATGTGTGAAATCTAGGGTTTTTTCCCTTTCTATCTAATCATTTGACATGAAGGTCACGGATAAACTGCATGATTTTACAATCTGGGCTGTAAAGAAATCAGCCTCCTTTCACATCAATCTCGGTGTTTTTCTTTCAGCCATTGGTGGTGCTGCTGTGTTTGCGGCAACATAAATCCAAAATAATCTGCCTTAATATATTTCTTAACAGCAAGTAATCTGTTGTGTTTGACAGAAATGAATAGTTATGGGGGTTTTGCTATGGTAGCCCATTTATACCAGCCACCCCTTATTTAATGCAGCATTGCTGCCCAAATAATGAAAGAGTAGACTCAGCAAATTGTCTCTGGGGTATACCAAATGAGTGTAGCTATGTTTAAGGTGATCTGCCCTTTATCTTCATCAGTGAATGCATTTTGAATGTAGTCCTATTCTGTAGTGCAAAGCTTCAGGCGAGGTCTGAGTATGCTCTTAATTTACTAAAGGATGACTTGCAAAGTGTTGTGCTGAGCAGAGCACTGTCTGGCAAATGTTGTACACCATCTCTCATAGGACGGCATCAGAAATAGCTGCCTCTAAAGTAAATCCTTGCAATCAAGTGCAATACACACCAACTATGATGATAGCCCACTTTCTAGCCCCCTAACAGGAGCAAAATGCAGTGGCTGAGGATGCATTTTCATTTCTCCCAGGATTAACTGGGAATTTCAAGGTCAATGAGTTGCTCTCCTGATCGCACCATTTTTCAGGCTTCGTTTTCATTTCAGCAGGACAAGTGCAGTTAATTTGACCTTTGAAAGCCTTCACCCTTCTCAGATATTGAGCGGTAGTCAATAAGAAGTGATAGATGGGTACAAGGGCTGAGCAGTTTTCCACATACGCTGCATATCTTGATACATGATCAATTATCCAGTGCAGCAGGGGTAAAAGGGATTCATAGCTGTAAATGTTTCAGTGTGATGCATTTTTTTCATTCAGTATGATATACAGTACACCATCTTCACTGGAATTGAAAGACACAGAAGATATTACTCAAGAAAGAAAGTTCTAAACAAATGTGTTCAGATTAATAGATACTGCTACACTAGTAATGCAAGAAGCTGTGTGTGTGTGTGTGTGTGTGTATGTGTGGTATTGGACTTTATCATATGTACTGATTTATAGAAGCATTTGAGATTTGAGCACACCAATTTTAATTCTGATTCTTTACACTATTCAAACTGACACTTTTAAAAGAAAGTAAAAGAATCAAGAGGACTATCAAGTCTATTTATTCTCAGGTGGCTGAGACTAAACAAATTGTCAGAAACAACACTGACAGCTCCGCGTGGGGGGTAGGGCTGCTCCCACCTGGGGTCAAACACAGGACACTCTTGCTGTGAGGCAACAGGGCTACCCACCAAGCCCCTGTGCCACCCATTTATAGGTCTAGTGCATGAGTTATTGAACTTCGGATTGAACCCATTCAATTCAAGTGACCAGTCAAACAGGGTAGTAACTACAAGCAAATATAAATTTTGATAATGATGGTCTGTGATTTTCAGCACTATATAAACCTACACAGACTTCTATTAGAGAACCATGATACCACTTATGCAGTGGATACAGATTAGTTTGAAATAACTGGACTATTTCTGGACTACTTCTAAGCTCAAAATGTCTGTGTTGTGAACTGTTGCTTGATGAAGTCTGCTTGCTGTCTGTAGTCTGTAATTGCTCTTTCTTGCAACCTTCTATAGTAAGCCCAAAAGGATCTCCAATGTCATGACAGTCTTCATCCTCTTGTGTCTCAACTTCTGAGGCCATTGCAAAAATAGCAAAATGCAGCTAAACACCTACCACTAGTACAAATGCCCCAAGGTCTGAATGGAAGGTCTCACCTGTAGGTCCAGTACACTGAGTTTGTTCTTGTCTCCTGAGTTGCGTTTGAATTCCTCTATGGTCCAGGAGGGTTGTGGACGTTTGCTGTCAGTCAGACCGGTTAGTCGCAGGTCTGTGTACAGAGGACTTCCCTTCACATGTGACTTGACAGAGGGGGGAAAATGGTGAGGGCTGAAGACTTGCTCCACCAGGTATGAGTCCTTCGGGACCTTGGTTGACCGGTGTGCCTGATGAGGGTCATATTGGCGATCTGTCTGTTGGAGATAAAGAGGAAAAATTTTAGAAAAATGGAACTCAGCTGATCCTAAATCAGAGAGAGAGAATGTCATTTTTTAATCATGCTGTTGTGACTTAAAGGAAGTAGGTTGGGGTGCTGGAAAGGTTCTTTCTTTCTCTCTCTCTCTCTCTCTCTCTCTCTCTCTCTCTCTCTCAATCTCTCGCCCACTCTCTCTCTCTGAATGCATTATTGATATTGCCCACATTACACATCGCAAAATAAAGTTAATTAAACAAAATTTAATTAAGTTTAAGGGTTTTCTTGACCTATGAGGTGTTAAATTAGTTGGTCTAATTCTGTTTAAGCTGTTCCTAAATCCCTTTTCTCACAAGCACTGTAAGTGCTAAAGTGGCAGAATTGGGGATGGACAACACCAACACAGCAAAATGGAATAACAGCAGTAGTTGTAGGCAGTCAGCTATAATGCTAGCAAGCACAGCAAACAAAGACTTCAGCTTTGTAGGTGTTTAACCACCCAGAGACATGACTCTGTAATATTAGTGCTGTGTTTGCAGAAATTATTTCTGTCCTTTTTATGGTGGAGAAATTATCTGTTTATTATCCCTTACCCTTACAGAACTTTATTTTAATACATCTCAGGGGTGTATACCTATGCGAATATGCATAGGATACTGCAGCCCAGACTTGTTCCATGGCTTAATACCTACAAGTCAAGATTAACAGTATAGGTGGCAATGCTTAATCATCTTTATTTATTAGTACAGCCATGCTAGTAATTGCAATTCAGTGTGGCACAACTGCAACACACATACTTGTCAGCATTTAATTCTTAAAAAAGCAATACTTTGCTGATTTTTTTCACCATTGAGGTAAAGAGATATAAGAGCAATGCGGTGAAGGTTTTGCTCTTTTTTTGGTATTGATTTCCATTTAGTATGGATTCTTCTCCATAACACAGAGTTAAAAGTCTCAGGACACCCTTTTATTTCAGAATGAAAGGGAAATTGTCATAACGGAATACTCCAGCAAGTAATGTGTGAGGGGACCTGTCTTTTAGGCTGATAGTGTTTGATAGATCGTGCTTAAATTGTGTCTGAATAATATTATAGTTGTAGAACAGAATATAATCTAATACATTTAACAGTTCAGGTTGTTCAAAGAAGCTTTGCAGACGTCAGTCCCTTAACCCCTATTGAGCAAGCTAAGCATCAGGAAAAACCTCACTGAATAAGGGTAGATGGAGGAAGAAACCATAATAGGAATACAGAATGAACAGCCATCATCCACTAATAACTTCATGGGTCACTCCTATTTGGTACATACTATAGGCTAGTTAAGGCAAAACCAATAAATACAGTATTGTGGACCAAAACTGACCCAGGTTTTTTTTAATGGCATTTTGACTTTACACCAGTGCAACCATCTATTTCTAGCACAAGTCTGGTATTATAATATTGGGCCAAATGTAGCCCATCTATACATTCTAGTGCATGTCATGTCAGAGATATGATCTTCCCTGCCTCCTGTGGTCATCCAGATTAAAGTTCGGTTCATACGTTGTCAGAATCCCTTCTAAGGTACAGCCAAATCAAACTTTGGAAAACCGTCTTTCAGAAGGACTAGGTGGGTCTTAGCTGTCCATTAGACAAATTGGTGGGCAGGAAACAGCATGGCATAACATGTAAATGTTTTTGTGATGGCCTGATCTGAGGAGGATTGTACAGAATTGCGTCATCTAATAGGAAACATTGATTTAAAAGCATGATTCAAGGCTTTTTCAATTAAGAAAGAATGCTGGTATTACTCTTCTCCATCTTGTCCCATTTAAATGATCAGTGGGCCATCTATTTTAAAATGTAATTAGCATGTTACTTACAGTTAATCTAAGTCCTTAAAAATTCATCTTGTCAGAAACAGCTTTGCGGCAATGACTTGAAAGAAAAAAGTGTCTTCAAATGTCTGAATTGTTAAACTGTTTTAACGTCCGAGCCACAGAGATCAACTCGATATCATTTAATTTTCTGTTTCATATATAAGTTAAACCACATGTTAAGAGTATGTTACTAAATGTATGTAAGCACTGTAGTGTTTTTCTCTACTACTTGGAAAATGAAGTTAAACCAATTTAAAATGACTAAACACTTTCTGTGATATGAGTGTTTGAAGAGACACTTGGAATTCAGCAACCACTGCACTCTACCCCACCTAAAATGTTTTTCTGGCATGCCAAAGGCATTAGAAGCCTGATTGGATATAAATATTGATCAGGGTTTAGTCATAATATGTTCTGGCCATTCTGTGTGACACTACTAAAGACCTACATGTGAGAGCTGTTTAGGGAAAAGGGTGTCTTCTAGACTTTTATTGCTTTTTAGGAATATTAGAATGCAGTGCTAAACTACAGAAGTAAAGATTTGACAAAAACATGTCTTAGCTGACTTACTACAATAGGCCCTTTTCATACTTCTGGATTTGGAACAAGTAACAGGGTAAACTGCGTGGCAGTAGCAAGTGCTACTGTAGCGTAATTTTTTTGCTGGAAAAGTAAAAGTAAAAGAGTCAAGTTTTCATGACTCTCCAAAAGATCAATATTTATGTGTTAAATAGATTACAGCAATTAGGAGTGACGAACATGCCAAATTTACTGTTCTGCATTGCAGTACATATGTATGTAGCCTAGTGATGGGACATCGATGCCTAGACATTAATGTAAAAACATCAGACACAATAACACGTATATTAAATGTATACTGAATGTTAAAATAAAATACTAATAAACATTTATTATAAGCTTATATTTTATTATACAGTAGGCTTTTATTACACATAAACATTTATTATAAGTAATAAACTATGGTCCTTGAATGTTAGTGTGACATTAGGTGCAGGATCCAATCGTTCAGCACCAGGGACAATGTCAAATAGCTGTGCATCACAGGCAACTTTCCCAGTTGTTGTTGCAAATTTCTGTGCTGATAACTTTTTAAGCACAAGATATTGCAATTCTGATTGCGCAATTGATTTCTGAGACAATTCTGGTCTTCTTTGATATGCTACAAGACCACCTTCCCATTGGAAAAACTTGCCCTTGATCCAATACGAAGGCTTCAAGATGGTGGCCATGTTCCGGATATAGCCTAAAAGATAGGCCCACTCACCCATTATTTGCTGGGTGCTAGGGGTTGTGCTGTGCCACGGTTTGACACTAGGGGGCTGTGGCAGTGTAGCTCACCTGCCGGAAGAGAACTCCAGCTCCCAGCAGACCCTGAGGCAATTTGGCACAACGAGAGACACCGATGCCTTGGCTTATTTAAAGAGCTCCTTGGGCCATTTTTCCGGCAACGTAACGGTATCTGTCTCTCTTTTGTAGAGGAGAGATCATGGGGTAGGACTTTGGTCTGAGGTAATCTAGTAGAGACCCTTTACCTCTTCCTCTGCTCCGTAATTTGAGCACTATGCTCTCTGCTTCTCCGGCAGCTTTAATCTTTCAAACTCTACGGCATCTAATTAATTGATTTCACTTTCATAGAGGTGAGATCATGGTGTAGGGCTTACATCTGAGGTAATCCATAAGGGATTCTTCCCTCTCTCTTCCCCTGCTTACTACTAATTTGAGCACTATGCTCTCTGCTGCTCCTTTCCTTCAAATGCTACGGCATCTAATTAAACGATTTCACTTTCGTAGAGGTGAGATCATGCAGTAGTGCTTAGAGCTATATATAAATATAAAATATAATAAATAAATAAAGATTTTCTTTTGGATTTTCTTTTCTCCCTTCTTTTTTGCCCAGGGTTAAATTTATATATATATATTTCACCTACTTATACAACCCCAATTCCAATGAAGTTGGGACGTTGTGTAAACCATAAATAAAAACAGAATGCAATGATTTGCAAATTGTCACGTCTATGGCCGCCAGAGGTCGCCAGATTCACCCTGTGGGAGAACTCATGGACCGAACTGCATCTCCCACAGGGCATTGCAAATTAGGCGCACCTGCTGGTGGCCATGTTTGATTGCTCATCTAGCCGCCCTGAGGAGTATAAAAAGGGCTCGTTTTAACAAGGGCGGCTCAACAAACTGGCTACTCTCTTCACGTCAGTATTCGCCACGACGTTTCCAGATCCAACTCAAGTTAAGTATTCCTGTCTTGATTACCTGCTTAGTTTTTTCATTTCGTTTTGTGACTTTTAGCACTCTTGTAAGTCGCTCTGGATAAGAGCGTCTGCTAAATGCCATTAATGTAAATGTAAATGTAGTATTCGCTAGTGATTTGTATTTTGTTTATGTTTCATAGTGCCCCTCGCCTGAGCGTGGAGTGTTCCTGCCCTCACCCGTTTACTCTTGGAAACTTCTGTGCTTTGGACTATCTTGTGTTTTGTTTAC
>JAOUQY010000004.1:8315801-8325843 GCA_028566355.1 Doras micropoeus | reverse complement strand
TCAGTTGTATAAATGAGATAAATGTAAGTCACTCTGGATAAGGGTGTCTGCCAAATGCCATAAATGTAAATGTAAACTGATATTATGGTGGTTTATGTACAGATGAGTGCCAAAATTTGCATCTTCCATTGGCTGGAAAAATATCCCACTACTGTTATCAGTATCCATCTACGCAGATAAATAAATATATAATTAGCTAGGTAATTATTTATGTCAGTTTTTTTTGTTGACATAACTGTTAAATGGGTACAGCAAGGAAACTGAGACAAATGTTTATTTTTTTTTATGGGAAAAGAGATATAGTTATGTTGAATGATCTGTTAGTGACTGCTTGCAACAAAAATCGAGAGACCTAACACAATATGCTCTACATTCAGTTTCTGTATATGCACTCAAATGGAGCTATCTATCTATCTATCTATCTATCTATCTATCTATCTATCTATCTAGATATAAGTACTTAACTAGCTGATTATCAATTCAGTTCATTTCAGATCCTTTCCATTAAACCAAAAGCAGTTAAATAGCAAAGAATTTGTCTTTATATAAATGCATAATATTTTTGGTAGAAAATGTTATAGACCTATATTGAATGATGTTTTGGTGATTTTATTAGCCAGCATTCTAAAAATGAACATAGACGGGTACAACTATACTGAATAACCAATGCATTTTGTCTACCCAATGCAAAATTACTATGAAAAATAATTATTGATGAGACACGGACAGCAATGTCATAGATAAAAAAAAACAGACATAGAACTCCATGACAACACATCCTCTGTGAAACGTCTTTATCTTGAGCGTATGTGAAAGAGGAAGTGCTAAGACATTCAGGGTCTTCTCCAATACACGTACTATAGCAAAACCCGAGACAAGAGAAGATATGATAAAATATCACCTCTGGCAGGATATCTGACTCCTGAGAGAAACAGAAGGAAGAAAAGGTGACAAACAATGTAGTATATAAGAACCTGAGCTGGAATTCCAGCTTGAGCTTCTCACATTCCTCGCTGTGCCTTTGCAAAAAAAAATAAATAATAAGAACGCTATATACACTGTATCTGTATATGTTGATGACCAGGCCTGTGATTGTCTTTCTATGAGTTTGTGGTCAAACCAAGAATGCTTAGTGTGCTGCTTATCGTTCTCACTCCTCATTTCCGTTTCTCACCAGATGATAACTTCTTGTGCTTCACCAAACATGAGCCGGTTGGCGTGTGTGGAGCGATCATTCCAGTAAGTATAAGCAATTCTCATTTCGTCTCTCCGTTAGGCAGCGTGTTATGTCGGCAGGCACGACTGTATCTGCGCATTATGGATGGAAACTAGAAGTAGAAGAAGGTGTTTTGGTTAGGCAAACTGAAAGGTCTTAAGGACAACACAATATAATATCATCTTCATGGTAATGATATTTTATCCAGATGTCCTTTGGATCATTATATACGTCTGTAACGTAACCCTGGTAACTGTAAGAATATATTAAGACTTAACTAATGATGAATTCTTAACCATGCAGAATCTAAAACAGAATATATTATACAAGCAAACAAAATATATATTTCATAATTGGTAAAAGATTTCACCTGTGGTATGAAAGTTTATAATATTGTATATATTAAGGAGTCATCTTATAAGGATAGACAACAGTGCTTACTGTACCGTGTGATTGAACAGTTCAACTTAAAGCAAAATCATTGCACGCATTGTTAGGGTCTCGTACCGGTAAAGAGGTTTGATTTTGTGATTTTGATCATGCTGGTTCAAAGGATGTAGTAGTGATGCTAGGATCAAATTGTGAATTACACTCAGGTACTTGAATAGTTTGGGTTAACCTGCATTCATAGAGGAAACCCAGAGAGAACATGCAAAATCCCACACAGGCAGTAACACGAGCTCGGGTTCAAATCATGGACCCTGGAGCTGTGAGGCAGCAACTCTACCTGTTGCGCTACTGCGCCGCCTCGATTAACCTACAACGTCTACAAAATTTCAGGCATCCGTGCTAGTGCTTCTATTACTTTATTATTATTAATGGACATTTTTTGACTCGGTTGCCTCTGGATGTACAGCGTATGCAGCTTTCTCTCCAGATTAGTGTGTGTATTCATTATGATGAAAGACTTATTAGTTATTAGTTATTTTTGTAGACTTCATAGCAATATGTATTATAGAGTTACCATAACCGTTAATGATATTCCTAATAATAATGATATTATTGTCATTTTACTTTAAATATTGTATCCCAAATACATTCAAAAAGCATACAAATCTAGTTCTATTTCAAAACGAGACAATCGAAGCTATTTCAAGTATTTCGGAGAACCTTAATCCTGTGTATGCGGTGTGTGTGTGTGTGTGTGTGTGGGAGTCTGGGCGTTTCCTAGACTGATCTGTAACTGAATCTAGGCAGGTGTCGGCTATAGGAGACAATGCCACTGTACGCACACACACCATCGAAAATAGTTCATATTGAATTAATACACACATTACGCATTATGTACACGTGCTTACATCACGTCTGTGTCATCCAGCAAGCCATTGTGGCATCCCTTTATTTGACCGTGTTTCCTGTTTTATACGTTATACATATGATTCGTAGTGATCACGTGCTGTGCTGTGGCTATGAAACAAAATGCCACTCATTCACTAGTAACTCGATCTTAATCTTGAATTCTACAGAACTTAATCCCGACCACGTCCGCATTTCTCATAGCAGGATCTGGAATGTTTTTGTGCGGCAATCCGTGCATCTGTGACAACATCTATCATTGCTTAGGATAATAATTAGCAAATGTGGTTGGTGTAATGAGGGATTTTTTTTTCCTGAGTGACTCAGATCCTGATCTATTGCATATATCATGTTACTGACTTTGATGGGGAAAGGGAGGGGAAGGGGGGGGTCCTCATCTTATTTAAATAAGTTCTGAAAGAGTTGGATGGGTATCTTCTTCCAGGGAAATTAGCATTAGACACGAGAGATTGGATCATAAATCTGTTCGGGTGATTACCGAGAGCTCGACTGGCACACGAAGAGCGTGACTCACCGAGAAAGAAAAAACAGGAAGTTCTGTCACAAGCACGATCCAGAAAAAATTTCAGTGACTCCATTTCAAGTGAAAGAGAGCTAAAGTCATGGTCATTGAATGGTCAGCGACGAACAAGAAATTCCCTGAGAGTCTGGGTATGAGTCGTAGAGATCAAGCTAGTCCTTTCGCCCGCCGTCTTCCTCACCCACCCGTGTGAACAACCTGCCTGGCATTTTTTCATGATTTCTAGAATTACCTGCATTCTCAACGATGTCTTTTTTTTCCAGTGACAGACATTTAGAGAGCTAATCTGTATTGAGACATCAAACACGTCACGCTATGGCTATCAGTTACACATTGTCTGTGGCTTTCCACAGGATTAGGAGTAAATGATCTAGTACAATCTTCACCTAGTTGGTCATTTCATACGTAAACTGGATTCAAACAAACTGATGACATGCGAAAGGCTAACCTTTTATTTTAACTGTCTGATCTTTACAGTGGAATTTTCCTCTGCTAATGTTCATGTGGAAGATCGCACCAGCCTTGTGCTGTGGCAACACGGTGGTCATCAAGCCGGCAGAGGAGACTCCGCTGACGGCCCTCCACGTCGGCGCGCTCATCAAAGAGGTGAGATCCAAATCTGGATTATGCATTAGAAGAAAGAGCAAAGAAAGAAAGTAAAAAATAGATTTATTTTGCATTGCTCTTATAGCTTTGACTTACTTACAGCAATATTTAACATGAAAAATCCATGACAGCATTACAGCGTTAAAGCAACAGTTTGATGTTTAAATGTTAAGTAAATAATGAACACCCTGCATTAACTAATATTTATAATATTTATTCGTTTCTGCATTCTGAGTACATAAGGAGGTACATAAGGTCCTAAAATGAACACTAAACATTAATAATCACTTGAATTTCGGTTAGTGGGTCAGTAAGTTGGAATTAAGCATTACTTAGGAAACTCCACATTGAGTCTATATTATAGTCCATAAGCTTTTCATTACATGGTTGTTTTTTTTTTTTTTTTTAATAATTTCAATTCTTATCAGCTGTAAACAGTGACAATGAGTAAAGCTTCGGGACTTGCCAACCTCTCAGCTTTCTGTTTCATCTTATACAGGAGCTTTTATTTCTCGACATGAATTTGAATCGCATGAATGAGTGTGCTTTCGAGGCTTCAAAGGGAGACGCTTCTTTGTGCGCACTATTTTTTGAACTGGCAGGCCATGACTTGTCATGTGTGTCATTTGTTTTGACCTTTTTTTTTTACCATCACTTGTAGCCCATGAATCACTTTATTCTCGGCCTCTACAGAAAAGCCCCAGCTTTAAGTGATTAAGTCTTTTCGCATTCCTAATGACTTTTTAGCTAAACCCTTAGAGTGGATGCTTATTGCTTTGTTCGCAGGCCGGCTTTCCTCCTGGAGTGGTGAACATTGTGCCAGGTTTCGGCCCAACTGCGGGGGCAGCCATCGCCAGCCACATGGGCATCGACAAAGTGGCCTTTACCGGATCCACAGAGGTATATGGTCTTCATTTAGAAAAAGAAAAGGAATGGAAGTGAGGTTTTAAAATCTTATTATTACCATAAAAAAAGGGTTCTTTGTTTCCTAAAGAGGCCCTGCTTGGAGTACCAGGAAACCCCTGGTGTAGAGGCTTCTATATAAAGCCTTTTTTAGGTTCTCCTAAACTGAAAAACACTTTGGGATCAAGGATCCCTAGAGAATGATTCAAGGATGATCAGTGTTATAATTGCTGTATATATTTTTTCAGTGTCTAATCACATTTTTGGATTTGTTGGAAACCACAAACTCTAAGGGCTTTTAGGAGACATAGTGTAGTATTAAATTAATTTATATAGATTGATATATAGCAGTCAATATATCAACACCATGTTATAATACATACAAAAGGCATTACGGAAAATATTTCTTTTGGTCATTTTCATATATATTTTCCATATTATTTTGCCTAAACTTTATACACCCAAGCCATATAGGACATGAATTAGAATTTCAAGCTTTTAACTTCATTCCAGTTTTCCCTCCAGGCTTTTTTTGCACTCCAAAATCAAACATGCATGTCCTGACGTCAACGATAACGTTGACTTTAAGCGCTCTCGATTGTCTCTTCTCTTTGTGCCCAGGTGGGTCAGCTGATCAAAGAGGCGGCGGCAAAGAGCAACTTGAAAAGAGTGACGCTGGAACTGGGAGGAAAGAACCCGTGCATTGTGTTTGCTGACTCAGACCGTAAGTGATGTGGTTTTTTTACGGCCTTGTGCTCACACAAAAGCGATGAGCAGATGCAACAAAAATTTGAAGGGTCAGGCTAGTAAGGCACATTAAGGATCTGATGAAAACAAAAACTAATCTCCATACCTGGAAAAATGAATGACAAGTTGAAGATGGACTGGAAAATCAAATCAGTGACGTAATCCGACTTCCTCGGGTGCATTCAAATACGGTTAACAGCATAAAGTCTCAGTTTACACAGTTACTCATCTGAAAGCATATTATTTATTCTAGTAACTATAATATGGGTTATACAGTAAAACTACAGGAAATCTAATAGACAAGACCGTTAATTAGGAATGGAAGGAATGGAAGTCCAGGAGTTGGAGCCCAGTTACAGAACATGCATTTAATTATCTAAAAATATGTTCAGTATGAAGCTTAATATAACAATTACAATAAAAACTTTTAGTCAGCTTGCCCTTATAGACATACAATGATCTGCAACATCACTGCTTAGGCATCTTTTTCTAATTACCATTTCTAAAATTTTAGACATTTTAGTCGAACTGTAGCTGGTCAATAGTATGTCTAAGAGTTTTATTAGTTTATTGTGTTTTGGGGTTTATTTGAATTAGCTTTTTCATTAGGCTTTATTAGTTTTAGTATTAGTATTAGATAACAAGTAAGAGAAGCGTATAGGAAATGGGTTTAGCATCAAGCAAAGACACATAACCTGTCAACATAAGTTAGAATACTCTATACTCTATATAAAAGGACAACCTTTTAAACTAAATCAGAATTGATGGTTGGTTAAAGCAGAATTAATTCTGCTGGTTGGTTGAATCATCTCAGGTTGAAAGCAGGGGTGAGACTCCACAATGAACTGGACGAATATATAAATCCTACACACCCCTGTTAAAATGCTAGGTTTTTGTGATGTAAAAATCAGACCAGGATAAATATTTCCCATTATGTCAGGCATGTGAAATTCCCACATTTCTCTTTTTCCAAAGAGCTGGTTTTCACTGTTTTCTTAAAATGGTGGGCATGGGTTTTGAAAGAAGGGTACCTGATCAAGATATCGACTTTGTTTAAGTGATTGGCACAAAGAGGGTACACTGACTAGTCCTTATGACATTATGCAAAAATGCATAGTGTCCAGAGGAGGTACTTAAACTGGTTTTCCACCAGTTCTGCTTCAGGATCAAGCTTGCTAAAATATTGATATTTCTTACTTGTTCTGGGGCTGATTTCCCTGAGGGTAATGGACTTTTGCTATTACTCGGTTCAGTCCTCTGTAACCAGTATACAAAGCTCTCTTATGCACAAAGAAGCTGTCTTATGCACAAAGAAGAATCCAGCAGATATCTGTGAGGTAGACAGTTGTATGTATCCCTGTTTTCATAGCTTTATTTTCAGCAGCTGACACAGGATAAGCTTAGAATGAATGAGTAGTGTAGGCACCTGCTGAAGACAGCAGGTCTCTAACACAATAATATGAATGGTGTGGAGGAAGTGCATAGGAAGTGCATCTCTGAATAGCAGGAGGGAATACTGGATGCTCGGTTAATCTCGAGGCTTTTGATAGTGATGAATGCTAACATAATTGAGGTGCTGTGATGACTAGATATGGGGGTTATGTTGATGTAGGCATGGGAGTCTGAGAAAAGTGGGAAACTTGGGCAAGAATGTGGCCAACAGCCACATGACTTTCCTCTCTACAGTAGAAGCAATCCACTTGCGTTGCTGCTTGTGTTTTGTTTGGGGGTGCACAATCTGCTTGGGTTCCTGGTTCTCTTCATGATGAGGCAGGTTGGACAATGAAGCACCTTATCCCATGTCCTTTACCAGATTGACCAAATAAATAGCTAAGACTATGCGATTGTCCATTCAAGTAGCTATCACAATAGGCCAAATCGGCGAGGACACTGGCCTAGAGATCCTTGGAGAAACCTGTGATAAGTGATCTTTTCACTGTTTCTCTCTTTCAATGCATACTAATGCATGGAACTAACTGACTAATGCATAGTCTGACTAATGCATATTCTGCAGTGCTTCTGTTCCCCTATTTTGGGATAAGAAGATATTCTCTTGTTCCTTGCCTTCACTTGGCAATTTCTAGTGCATTGGTGAAGTCAGGAGATCACATAGCGTTTGGATGCAAGTCATATTATCTGAAAAGGCAGGTAATACAAAAGAGCAAAGCATATTGTAAGCCAAAACAGGCACTGTGTCAGGCGAATGTCAGTTTGAATACACTAGGCAAAGACAAACTCATAAGCAGGCCTAAGTCAACAACAGAATTACAATTTATACTAAGGCTCAAAATCTGAATACGCATCTGAATGCGTCCTTGATTAGTAATCAGGGGATTTGGGATTTTGTGATTTGGGATAAGGGTTATGTGATGAATCAGGTCTGTAATCTGCCTGAAGATTTTGGGAAGTGGAGTTTGTGTTTTGTGAATGAAGCTGGCATTGATGTGCCATAACCACAGAGAGGAAGCACAGCAGGGTTTCCTGGCTGTCCACAGCTTCACTATATACATATGACAGAAAAGCTGTGCACTTCATCTTGAGACAGACTGGAACATAAAACTCCCTGTTTATAGTCATCATATAGTTTGCAATCAAAGTGTATATGCCTAAACAGATTGTCTAAACAGTATTTGCTCTCTCTTGCTCAAGAATACGGAAAACCAGAGGCTCCTGAGTGGTACAACAGAAAAAGTCTTCACATTATTGTCAGAAAGTTAGAATGTCACAAGTCCCAACAAGGCTACAGTCATCCAGGTCTAAAGAACAGAACTGGCCATGTTCTCTTGTGGGATGGATTGGAATACTCTCTCCACTGTCAATCACATCAATACTAGACAAGCTTAAATGTCTGTAAGCTCATGTATTCAGAAAAGAGTAGATAGATGATTTCTTCCAGGTTTTGTTATGCTGCCTTGTGTTGCTGCATGAACAGCAGTTCAAAAAGATTGCTGTTTCAAGCTTCACATGTTTTGGAGGAGGTAGATGTCACCCTTCACCTTCCTTCATTGGTAGTTGTCTTATGATAGGAAACGGCTAACTGGTGGATCAGATTTGGCAGGGGACTAAATTGGAGAGGACATTTGATATCAGACCTGTGGTACAAGAGTTGTTTTTTTTTTTACCTACACCAAGAAGCTTATATTTTCAGTACGGTTTGTTTGTCTGTAATTGAAAAACTGCAGGACTGATTTGGATAAAATTTGGTGGAAGGGTGTAACATGGGCAAAGGATATTGCCATAAAATTTTGGACTGGATCTGATTTGCAGGGTGGTTCCATGTATAATTTCCACTTCCTTTAACATTGGGAAATGAACAGAATTAGACAGTTCAACTGAAATGTGCAAATCTGTCATAATTACGGTGAATGGTGTGCTGCCACTACACATATTGAGTGACTCCTGGTTTTCAGCAGCAACCAACAGCCCATCTGTAACTTTCTATTTCCACTTCCTGTCTTTCCGGTTAGCCAATCAATACCCTGAGTCTCCTCATATTTTTGACATAATTCTGATCATTTTGTGAATATATCCAGACATATTGTATATGGTGGTTGCACCATTTCCCTTGGCGGAGGTCTGCGCTCTTCTAGTTATATATGCGACAGGGACAGTGTCAGGATTTGATTAGCAACCTTTATGTTTTTGGGCAACTACGATCATGATTTACATTCTTGCGTTGTATCTACTGTTAAAATATATGCCGAACCAATAAGCAGTGTGGAAGCAGTGTTCTTTAATAGGGCAGGACAGTACAAACACACCACATGATTTCCTGCATGTATAGAACATGATCTGTGTTGCCTTTGTAGGAAGTGCAACTGGCTAGGGGAAAACCAACAGTAATGTGTCACATTGTCAGGTCATATTAATGTACAGAGTATTGTTATTATGGACAATTTAGTTTATTGCTGCTACCAATCCACTTATTGAAACCGAGAAGTTAGTGACTGATTTTAAATTGCCACTAGCACAGTGTGAAAAAAGAAATGACGTTATGCGGTTAATATAAAATAGGGCTCGTTTGTACTGATGCAGAGAGATGTCCTGCCCATTTTAGGGAAAAGGGAAGTGTCCCATGTTTATTGGAAATAAGATGGTAGCTTTTACAAGGAGATCAACAAGATCTGTAGATTCATTTTCAAATTAATTCATGAAATGTGTATAATAAACTTTTTAAATACACAGTATGGGGAAAATATTGTAAACTGTGAAACCAGGATATAGAGGGGGAAAAAAATCAAAAGTTCGATAAAGGAATAAAACAATGACTCTTGCCTTCACCAAAACCTTTTTCATATTCATTAGGTTCATTGTTTTAATGACATGGGAAAGCAGTCATCCTCAAATCAAGTAAAAATTTTTTGTTATCCCAACACACAAGACCACCTACTCGTCGTCCTGTGGCAGCAACATTTGTATTGTAAGATCGTTACATTTGTATTGTAAGATTTATAAAATTCAGCTAAAAATCAGGCCAGATGTTTAGAATTATGTTGAGTTTACCATAAGCTTTTTTGGGTTTTTTTTGATGAATAATTAATACTTTTTAGGCAGTTATTTCATACTTGTTTAAGTATCAGTTTAAGACAAACTGATTTGATAAGAGAAAAAAAGATAAAAAATAAAATAAAAAGTAAAATATAAAAGGATTTTTTATTTTAGATAAATAAAATAAGATATCAAATGCTTTTAAATAATTAAATAATATTATCAAGTAAATAAAATGTATGTCC
>JAOUQY010000004.1:8268849-8282316 GCA_028566355.1 Doras micropoeus | reverse complement strand
GACCGCCCCACCCGGGGATCGAACCCGGGACCTTCTTGCTGTGAGGCGACGGTGCTACCCACCGAGCCACCGTGTCGTCCTCAAAATAAAACATTTTAACACCAATTAAAAATTAGTTAAATTACTCAAACCAGTGGCGGCATCAGTGAACCCAAAGGCTGCGTTCCAATTGCAAGGGTCCCTAAGCTGTATCCCTGCTCTCTACACACTGCACTTAAACACTACACACTGCACTTAAAATGAAAGAAAAAAAGTGATAAACAGCAACAACATTTTCAATGGCCCTATGATGCCTCCCTGCATGTACAATGCAAATCAAAATGTGTGTTAAAACTGAGATCAATGTGCGATTTAAAAAATTGATGTGCTATTAACGCGATTTTAAAAAATGTATCGCATGACAGCTCTAGGGCTCTAGCTTTAGAACTCAAAATAGCATAACCAAAGCATGAAAAAAAGATGTGCTAGTTCAGGACCTCAGGCTTGTATTGTATGTGCATTGTCACTTTAAGTTGTTCATCCAATTTACCATGGCAGCACATTAAATAAAAGAGAATAATTAAATAAAAGAATAATCGATCATGACTTATGTTCACTTCCTGTGTTTTCACTGCTGCCCAAACTCCACACATTCTGCTGCTGTTGATACAAAATATCTGGCTATGTGCTATATCAAGTCCTCTTTTATAAACCTTCAAACAATTATTGTGGATGGAACTCGTATTGTTGCTCTGAACATGAGGTTATTGAGAATTTGCTTGTAAGTTTAAAATAAAAGTGCTTGGTCTTGACTGAACCTCACAGTTTGGTTATTTACTTAAAGTCATTTGTCTAGACCCACCTGCACACAGGTCATTTTAACAGTCTGAACTGGCCATCCACAAATTGAAGTGAAACGCTGTGATTGGTGTTATGTGTTGTGGTAAGAAAAACAAATGCTTTGGTTATGTATGCCAACAAACATGCATGTAAGGATAAGCACCCGAGACCCCACTGTATAATATGAAGGGGCATCATTGATACTTTTGAGCTGTTTTATGGCTAGTGGTTTGTGGACTATAACAGGCAGGGGTGGCTCAGTGGTTAAGGTGTTAAGAAGGTTGGGGGTTCAAGCCCCACCACCACCACCACCACCACGCTGCCACTGTTGGGCCCTTGAGCAAGGGCCTTAACCCTCTACTGCTCAGTTGTGTAAATGTAAGTCACTCTGGATAAGGGTGTCTGCCAAATGCCGTAAATGTAAATGTATAACAACTGATAGCATCATTAATCATTAAGACCCTGAAACTTGGATTATCCAAATCCAGTGCTTGGTAGATAGACAGTACAAAAAGTGATGTAAGTGTGGTAAAAAGCTTTGAGTTAGTCCTCAAAGCTTTTTACTGACGAGGTGGGTCTTCAGTTGGCATTTGAAGTCTATTCCACCGCCTTGGTTCCAGGGCAGAAAAAAGTCTGGATGCTTGCCTTCCGTGTCTCCTGGCTGACGGTGGGTCAAGTCGAGCCGTACTTGAGGCACGGAGGACTCTGGGTACGCATCGGTCTTTAACCATTGCTATCAGGTAGAGAGGGGCTGGACCATTTTTGGCTTTATAGGCCAGTTTTATATCTGATGCGAGCTGCTACAGGAAGCCAGTGAAGGGTGTGCAGCAAGGTAGTGACAAGCTGGACTTGGGAAGGTTGAATACAAGTCGGGCTGCAGAATTCTGAATCAGTTGCAGGGTCCTGATGGCACGCATAGGAAGGCCAGCAAGGAGGGCGCTGCAGTACAAGTACCTGGGTGGCGTCCCTCGAGAGAAATGCTCAAATTCTCAGAATGAGCCACAAAATAAAGGCTACATGCTTCACTTATTTCATGTGCTGTTTTTTTTTTTTTATTATCATTTACATGAAGGGTGCCAGTAATTCTGTTGGGTAGTATGTACAGTTATTTTGGTATTTTGATTATTCCGTAGTTTTCTATGTAAATAAACAGCTTCTTTTAATACCATATTTGAATAACAAAATAGTGACAAAAGCCAAAAAAAAGATTAATATGTACAACATTTAACCAAAAACAATTTAAAAGAACATGTTAGGACATTTATGGCCTTTTTTTCTTCTTTAGTGTTTTAGTGCCAGGTTGCAAAATATATATAGAGGCTCACATGTTCTATATTAAGAAAGACATATTTTAGAAATTATTGACTCAGTTGCTGAAAAATGCAACAAATCAATCTCTAAGTGATTATAGACTGAGGGAGCTGTCTATGAGGACCATGACTACATACGGTTATGAGGTTGTAATGAAGTCAGAGATGATGGAAGGCTTTTTCCAGAATGGCCTAATGAGCCATTAGTGTGCTCTTGCACCTGAGCCTCTGTTATCCCCTCAGGCCAGATTCCTCACATCTGTCCCTAGTATAAAAGGTACTGAATACACGAACCCCCAGATCTCTTGGGAGCATTAAGCATTTTCTGAGGTCATCACACAGTGTTACTAGTTTCATTTAGCAGACAGCTTCATCTGTCCTCAAAATCGCTGCAGACATTTATGTTGGTTTGAATTCTGTTCAGCATACACCGAGGGCTGGACAATATGGACAAAACCTTTTATCATAATCTGTATAAGTTCCTATCTTGAAACAAGATATAAAATATATTTTTATATATTTAAAAATATCTAGGCTACATGCATTCATGGCTTGTCTGTGGCAAACCTCAGAAATGATTGTTTTCTGGTCAGTGTCTGATTTGTTATACCCAAACCACATCCAAATGCAGATGTACGTCCCTTTTTAGGTACAAGTTCCTCATCTTTTAGTTTGGCTGGTGTGTGTTCTGTGTTGGAGTGTTGCAGGGAGTTTCACTCTGTCACGCTCCTCCTGCTGGTTTTACTGTTTGATATAGTGGCATGAATCAGCTGCTGAAAAGTGGGTTTTGCAACATTAGTGATCTAGACAATATAGGAAAATATCTATCAATAGACATTTTTTTTTATCTTCCTATGATACAAAACAGCGTATCGCACAGCCCTACGTAAGGAAAGTTTGCATTAGTCTGTTAGGCCTTGCTCTGAAGGGAACTGCAAGCAAAGCTTCTAGCATGGAAACTATCAACCAGTGCAAGTCAGAATAAAAAAGAGGGAAGTGGTCATCACTTCCTGGTACTGATCCAGAAAAGCTGATTCATCCAAAGGATTCTTTTGCATTTCAAATGTGAACCAGCTGCGTTAGAAGGTCACACTGTTGAAACACTCTTAATATTCTTGGGGTCAAATGGCCATAGACATGGAGTCAGTCTTTAACAGAAACATTATTCAACTCTTGTAGAGCAAACTTGTTTTGCTCCATTTGTAAATAATTCTGTAATTTTGTTACAGTGTTGTAATAATTATGTACATAAGGTACATGAAGAATGGAGCATAAATAGCTTTGTGTAAATATGAAAAGTCAAATGTCCATTGGTGAACATGTCTTGCCTGATTGATTATATCTTACATTTCAGCCCAGATTCTTTGGGATTGCTTCTAATAATCACTTGAGATGATGTTAAAATATCTGTTGGCTTGCTGTTCCTTTATGCTGCATTTAATTTGATAAATATTTAAATGTGAAGTCAACCCTACGTTTGTTTATCTTTATTTAATTTTCTCTCGTTTCCCAATTCCATCTTTCTTATAATGTGACAGATTCTACTGTGGCGTATGAAGCCAGATGTTGCATTTACAATCTCCATTTCCAGAAACGTTGGGACACTTTCTAGAAATGCTATAATTTGTTAAACCGCTCGAACTTTTATTTACACTCAAAAAAGTTGGACAGGTTATACAAGTAAAACTGCTCTGGTTCACAATTAACAGTTTAACTGGTAACAGGTGAGGTCATCAAGATTGAGCATGATAGGAGCATCCATCAAAGGCTTAGTCTCTGCAAGCAAGAATGGGTCGTGGTTCACCACTTTGTGCCAAACTTCATGAGAGAATTGTCAGTCAGTTCAAAGACAATGTTTCTGAGGTTTTTCACCATCTATAATTCATAATGTCAAGATTGAGGGAGTCAGGGGACGTGTGCGTGAGGCCAACCGCTGCTGAGTGTGTGTGACCATCGAGCCCTCAGGAGGTATTGTTTGAGAAACTGTCGTGCTACAGTGATGGACATAACCACATGAGCTCTGGAGTACTTTGGAAAATCATCGTCACTTAACACAGTCCACCGCTGCATCAAGAAATGAAACCTGAAACTGTATTATCCAAAGAAGAAGTCATATTAATTTTACGCAGAGGTGCCAATGAGTTCTCTGCGGCCCGAGGTAATCTGAGATGGACCAAAAGTGGAAATATGTTCTGTGGTCAGACACGTAAGTTTCAGCTTGTTTTTGATAAAAACAGACGTCTGATTCTATGTTTCAAAGATGAAAAGGACCATCCAGACTGTTACCAATGAAAAAGGCAAAAAAACCCAGCATCTGTGATGTCATGGGGTGAATCAGTGCCCATGGCATGGGTGAGCTGCATATATTGAAGTATGTGAAGTTACCATTGATGCAGAGGCTTATATTATGGAGAGACATAAGCTACCATCTACATGTCTGTTTCATCAGGACAATGCCAGGCCTCATTCAAGTTACACAAGGCACAATGTGGCTTGACTGGCCTGCCTGCAGTCCAGATTTGTCTCCTATTGAAAATGTATGGTGCATCATGAAGAGGAGAATTGGACAACAGCAACCACAGACTGTTGAGCAGCTCAAGTCTTGTATACAACACGAATGGGCAAAAATTCCACTTGCAAAACTGCAACAATTAGTATCTTCAATTCCCAAATGATTAAAAAGTATAATATAAAAAAAAAAGGTGACGTGACCCAGGGGTGTCCCAACGTTTCTGGAAAAGGGGTTTGTAATAACATCTGATGACTGACCAACCAGTGAAAGCAATTTGGACGCAGAAGTAGCCAAGCACCCAGATGCTGTAGAAATGAAATAGAAAGTCATGTCTATTTCGCTTTGTTTCATTGCATTTCTTGTAGTAATAGTTGTTCAGCTAGCATTAATATAGATTTGGATGTTTGCGTGTGTTCCCTGCAGCTAGAGCTCCTGTGTGCTGCCAGTCAGCATGGTGACGTAGAGAGTGTTCGGTTCCTGTTGAAGGATGCTCGGGTCCAATTTCCTCAGGAACCCAATGAAGCGAATCCTGCTATCTTGGCTGCGCATTACGGCCATCACTTAGTGGTTCAAGTGCTGCTGGACTCCATTCCATGTAAGTGAAGACTCACCTGCCTTTCTGTACTCTTCAGCACATATCTTAGTAAGCATTAAAGCTTTTTAGTATTTCTCATTTGTTATCTAGAATGTTGGTTTTTTTAGGAAGAGGCATTTTACATGTTTAAAACTGAGCTTTTTGTGAATGTTGTGAAAATTCCCATGTCTAATGATGTTTTAGTGACCTAAAATCTTTTCCACAGGTGACAGAAAGTGAAAAGCAAAATCCCACCATCCCACAATCATATTAGAACTTGTTCAGTTTTCACCCATTGCCTGATTACCATGGAGGCAGTTGTTCTTGTCCACCTTGTAATTAGGTCATGGCAGTTCTTCCTGTTGAGCATTTTAGATTTAAACTGGTTACATATCCATGTATGGGTATTGTGATTAGGTCATGGCAATTGTGCCAGTTACTGGATTTGGCTTATAACTATGCCTTTTAGAGTAAACCATTCACCTGCCACATTCCAACTGTACGTAGCTTGGTCTTTGGAATGTGGTTGCACAGCATTGTTGATTTTAAAGCTCATCTACAGTACTGTGCAAAAGTCTTAGGCACCCTATTCTTTTTAGGTCCAATGTTTCTTACTGAAGTTTTTTTAGAGTGCTCTGTTATGTAATGTGTTGCTTTCATTACTGACATGCAGACATTGTGTAACATTTAATTTTTTGTTTGGAAATATGAAATCTTTTTGTTCTGACTCAATGATGCTGAACTAAAAAAGCATCAATAACAAAAGTTGTATCTAAAAACAATAGGGTGCCTAAGACTTTTGCACAGTACTGTGTGTGCTGGATGATTTTAACATTAACCCATGCTTTTTGTGGATAAACAGTTTACTTGTGTTTACTGTAACTGAAGGTTTTATTTCTGTGACAGGATATGTTGCTCTCGTAATATGTTGGTCATGATATGTACTACCTTCAAGGCATGTTTTAAAAAAAAAAAATAATAAATACCTTTACAAGTTTCCTAACAGGTCACTTGCTAGACCTATAAAGTTCTGACTTGTCAAAAGGGGAAGGCAGCAAGGCCTAGCTGTAATTTTTTTTTTAGTTCAACTACTTCCTTTAAAGTTAATGTGGCTTGTCTGAATTCTGGTGAACAGGAACAGGACACAGAGAAATTAGATTTTTTCGGGAATATAATACATGTCATTGTTTTCAGTGCTACATATATATTCTAGCTAAACATCTCTCCTTGTGTTGCCTTTTTATAGCTCCATGTGTCCATAAAGATCTGTTGAACTGGATGCTGGCGACGGCATGTCAGCAGGGCCATTTAGAGGTGGTGAAGCTGCTGGTTCTCAGTTACCAGGCTGATGTAGAGGACTGCGCCGTACACAGTGACGAGTTTGCAGTTATTACTGGCCTGCCACTGTATGCTGCAGCCAGGGCAGGTACTTTAACACCAAACTCTGGAATCATGTAAATGAGAGTTTCATGCAAAAGCATAATTATGTCTTTTTGAATGTGATATTCAGCTGTATTCATAATGATTGTATGGCAAGCTGAAAAAACCCTGTATGTGTTGTATATAAATCTGAAAACTACACTGCACTGTGGACATTTTAAAATCTGATATTTGATCGCGCAAACACACTGACCCTGCTGAACAACTTTGGGATAAGAATGTGATCTGCACCTCTGGCCTCCTCTCCCACCATCAGTGTCTGAACTCACTAATGCTCTTATGGCTGAGTGAGCACAAATCCCCACAGCTACACCTCGAAATCTAGTGGAAAGCCTTCCCAGACGAGTGGAGGTTATTATAACAGCAAAGGGTAACAAAATCTAGAATGGAATGCTCAAAAAAACCCACCTATGGGTATGATGGTAAAGTGTCCACAACATTTGGCAGTATAGTGTAACTGGCATGTCAGAAATTCAGCTGACTGATAGCATATTCAATGGAAGAGCTAGAGCCTAGAGTTTCATCTGCAGTTCAGGTGGTTTTAATTCTAGGAAGTGAAACGCTTGGATGAGCCACAGAACTGCCTACGTAACAGTAACTCCTCAAAATGATTTCACATGGATATTAGACATCGTGTCATCATAACTGTCAAGAAACATCCATTATCTGAATAGAACTTAAATCGCTACCAAAATCAGAGACACTTGCTGTCAGTACTGCGTATTGTGTTGTCCCAAGGGCCTCAGCTTCATCAAGATGAATCGGTGTGCATGGCTGGAGAAAACATGCTTTTAAATTCAAATGATGAGTGCTGAGCGGAGTTCAAAATGGTCTGTGCCATATTGTTTCAGCTTGAGCAAACCAAGACTGTAGGACTCAGTGACAGAGCTTGCAAGATATTGACAGAACTTACAAAATGTACATTATACAAGAGAACCTGGTGCTATAGAGCCTTCACAGAAATCTGAAGTGCTTGTTTGAGTTGCATTTACATTTATTCATATGGCTGATGCTTTTATTTAAAGGCCCAGCAGTGGAAGGTTAATAGTGCTGGGATTTGATCCAACAACCTTCTGATGTGTAGCTCAAAGCCTTAACTAATATGCCATCAATGCCCAAGTTTACTATTCTATTATTTTTAGGCAAGTGCCTTTTTACTAATTATCTACATCACGTCATCAATGTAAACACTACAATAAGGGGCAGTGTAGCTCAGTGGTTAAGACGTTGGACTACTGACCAGAAGGTTGTAAGCTCAAATCTCACCACAGCCAAGCTGCCATGGATGGGCCCTTGAGCAAGGCCCTTAAGTTTCAATGGCTCAGTTGTGTAAATGTATATGTAAATTGTGTATATGTAAGTTGCAAATGCCGTAAATGTAAATAAGGGGTTTATTAATATTTCCATGAAGCACAGGGACGAAATGTCATGGCTGTGTTCTTTAAACTGTGTTGCGGTAAGGCTAACAGTGTCTGATTGGGTATTTGCCCTGATCTGACGCCACTGCCTCAGGGGATTTTTACACACTACCTATTTTCCTTTTTTGATCCTGGTGATACAAGAAATAGTTCCTCTTTTAAGGTTAAATTGCGAAGCAGGAGAGAGAGTCTTACACTTCCTGTTTGTAGTGTCTCTGCGATTCAAACTAAACTCACACCACCTTGATTCCTGGTTCAGGAAATAAGGAGATTGCTAAGTTTTTGCTGGAGAATGGAGCCTGCTTCTCTTCATACACGTTGATGGACCACGGCAAGTTCACGCAGGAGCTACTGAGAGAGCGGCTGGTGGAGGACCGAGACAGGCGCAGTGACGGGAGATTGCACCAAGTGAGCCTACTTTAGTTTACTTAGTCTTAGTTTACAGACACTCGAATGATTTCGAGCCACTTACCGTGGATTTGTTTACAGTCTGAATCTTCTGTATTTTCAGTAATGTTTATCATTGGCTCAGTTTATAGCACATTTATTATATACTGCTTTTGAGAGTATGGTCGAATGTAGCTGCAATGAAACTGTAAAATTCATTGAAATGTGTTCAAAGGTTAGCAGTTCTATAATCCTGCAGATTATAAACGTTAGTAATAGTGCCACAGTGAAGCACAGAAGGAGAAAACTGTCACATTCCTAAGCAAAGAAAATCGTGAGGTGTCAGGGACATATTTTTAACAGAAAATGTTATGCTTCAGTTTAGTTTTTATTTATGTATCCATGCTTATATAGCTAGATTTACCTACCCATGTAAATATTTAAGTAGATAGCCAATTGTAGATAGATTTATACATACATTCTAGCTAAACATTAGTATGTATGTATAAATCTATCTACAATTGGCTGTCTACTTAAATATTTGCATGGGTAGGTATTTAAGTAGATTTATTTACCAATGCCGATATTTAGCTGTATTTATGTACCAATTTTAATATTGGACTAGAACTCATCTCCACATGTTAACATTTAGCTATATTCATTTATGAGATATGTATTTACGCGATTAGCCATATTTATGCTATGTTGATATTGAGCTAGGTTTATCTACCTATGCTGATATTTAAAAGGATTGTATAATCTATGACAGTATTTCTAAAGATAATTTTATCTCACCCAATAATTAAGTACATTAATCTACCTATGCTTATATTCAGACAGATTTATTTACCCATGGTATTTTTAGTTACATTTATTTAATCTATAAAATTTTAAGTAGATTTTTTTTTGTGTGTTCAAAAATAGAAAAGGATTTTAGTTTTTTAAGATTATGGAGAAAAACATATAAAAAAACATAAAAAACATATAAAAGGAAATGTGCATTGTTTTACACTTTCATAATTGTTCTTCGTTTAAATTTTGTTTAGAATATAGAATTGTGAACTCAGTATCGTGAATCGAATGGAATAGTGAGCAGACTGTATCGTCACACCCCTAATGACCCCAGACTGTTGAGCAGCTCAAGTGTTGTACACAGCAAGAATGCGCAAAAGATCCACTTGCCAAACCTGCAACAATTAGTATCTTAAATTCCCAAATCATTAATAGGTAAACATGCCTCTGTCCCAACTTTGTTTGAGTCCATTGGAGGCATCAATTTCTACATTTCTAAGTTTATATTTAACAAATAGAATTAAGTTCATCATTGAAAACACTGAAAAGCTTTACTTTGTCCTTTTGTCTGTTAAATAACAATTCAAGTGAATTAACAAATTACACATTTCACTTTTTAGTGCATTTTAAGAAAGTGTCCCAGCTTTTCTGGAAATGGGGTTTGTATTTATCTAACCGGGCTAAGACATATACCCATACTTTTGTTCACTATATTTATCCACACATGCCTACATTTAGCCAGATCTTTTTTCCCATACTTATTTTAGTTAGATTTAGTTGTCTCTGCTAATGCCTGGCTATAACATCCATTATCCGAATAGAACTTAAATCGCTACCTGTAATATTTAGCTAGATTTATGTGCTCATGCCTCCTAAATCAAAATCACAATATAGCTAAATACTTCTTATAACCCCATTTCCAGAAAAGTTGGGACACTATGTAAATAAGAGAACAGAATGCAATGTTCTGCAAATCATTTAACTGAAAACAGTGCTTTTGGGACTGCAGGAGACACTTTTGCTGTAGTTTTGAGAATGAAATGATTTCCCATTCATGTTTGATACAGGATTTCAGCTGCTCAACAGTTCAGTTTCTCCTTTGTTGCACTTTTTGTTTCATAATGAGCCAGATGTTGTCAGTGGATGACAGGTCTAGACTGCAGACAGGCCAATTTAGCACCCAGACTCTTTTACTATGGAACCATGCTGTTGTAATACATGCAGAATGTGGTTTGGTGTTGTCTTGCTGAAATAAGCAAGGCATTCCCTGAAAAAGACATCATTTAAATGGTAGAATATGTTGCTCCAAAGATGTATATATTGTTTACCAGTAATGGTGCCTTCGCAGATGTGCAAGTCACCCATGCCATGTGCACTAACGCACCCCCCCAGTTCCTCTCCTGTTAGAATGGAGAATGCAGTGGGCATGATTTCCAAAAGATTTAAAAATGTTTATTTGTTTCAAACGAATCAGTTTACCTCAATCCATCTTAAGTGAGCTTGTGCCCAGAGAAGGCAGTGACGGTTCTGGATCTTGCTTATATATGGTTTCCTCTTTGCATAGAGGAGTTCTAACAGCAAGGAACTGTGTTCACAGTGTTCACTGGTTTATGGAAGCGTTCCTGAGCCTGTGTACACTGTAACCCCGGATAAGTTAGCAGACCTCAAAATAATTAAGGCAATCGGTTGCCGTAATATTTTCAAGTTCATAAAATCAAGACTCTTTTACACATACTTTAATTGAATAATACTTAAATTATTTACACAGGCAACCCAAATATTTTCAGATAATGCAATTAAAATATTTATTTTCATAACTGTAATTAAAGTTATTAATTAAAGTAATTAAAATTCTACATTTCATGGGTGATTACTTAAATTAAATGTTTTGTACCAACTGATTGGCTTAAATGAACTCAGTACTACTAAGTCAACAGATTTCTGTCATAAATGGACAAAACGCTGTTTACTCAACACATTTAAGCTACTTTAACTTCAGTGCTTTGCTGCAAACACTTGGCTGATATCACTGATTTCACTACATGAACACATCAAAAATATCAAAGATCACCAGTTATCCGACACCTCTAAGGACAATTAACCATCCCGTATAAAACCATCAGAATCACCCATTTCAAGGGACTCTCCAATCAGAAACTGATCACAGTCCTGGCCACAGCCAGTTCACTTCTGTATGATCAGTATAGACTGACCGGGTGAACTGCAATGCCCAACTCCATCATGTTTAACGTGATAAAAACTGGTGAAGTGAATACAGTCCTAACCTTCAGCATGAAGATAACATGTTATATCCCAAAATGAACTAAGATCAAAGTGATCTAATTAACAAAAACTGCTATGCTGGTAAGGGTCATTTTGGTGTCAGTAAACCAATCATGTTCAGCTCTTTTTACTTAAAGCTGATGTAACAGTTTAAAAAGAGTTTTTTTTATTGTTGTACACACTTATACACACTTAAACTCTTAAGATTTCTTCACGCAATTTAATTAATTCATTTCAGCATTGGGGTTTACAGTGGCAGTGATTTCCACTACAAAACCATCTGTGCTTTTAATGCAGTACCAAGGCCCAAAGATCACGAGCAGTCTTTCACAGAGTAGCGAATGCCTCCCCATCATTACGTCTAAAATTCTCCGCCTCTCTGGGATGCTCTTTTTATAGACAACCGTGTTAATGACCTGTTAACCCAGCTAACCTAATTAGTTGTGAGACGTTCCACCTGGTTGATTTTAGTGTTACACAAATCTTCCAGTCTTTTGTTGTTCCTGTCTCAACTTTTTTCACCATTAGAGTTTCAACATTATATATCTTGTTTTTGTACTATTTTCAATTAAATGTAGAGTTTAAACAAGTTGTGTTCAATTGGAATAAAAGTGGTTGAATAAAAGAGAACATGCATGAGCACGGCATTTTTAATTGATTCACATATTAATGCAAGTATTATAAGCTTTTTTGAAGAAAGTAGTGATTATATTTTAAGATAAAGTGTAGTTGTAGTAGACTGGGGCAGGGAAATATAGTGTTGTAGATAGGATTTATTAACATTAATCTGAAACATGCACATACATTATTGTGAGAGACACTTTATCTTTAGTTTACATACATATTTTTATAAAGTAATATCAGTTGGACACAAATGGCACCCCAGTGGTGGAATCACCATTTTACTAATATGAAAGAAAGTATGTAAGTATTACTTTCTAATTGTGCTTGTGTGAATCTGTGTGCATATATGAGTGAGCGATCTGTCAGATCAGCATTGTTAATATTGAATGTGGATGAATATTTGTCCTCTCTGAATCATCTGCAGCCTGTGAGTGTGCAGTGGTCAGGGTTAAAGCTGCCATGGTTGGAGCTGGACTGGTTCCTGGATGTTTCCTCCAGGATCACAGTGCTGGATGTGTCGCACAATGGCCTGAGCTCTCTGCCCTCGGTGGTGCCATGGGGCCTCATAAACCTGCATACACTCAACCTCTCACACAACAAACTCAAAGAGCTGCACACACCCCAGTCCTCCCAGGAGATCATCTGCATCAGGTACAGTACAATGCAAAAGGGTTTTAAAAGTGTTTGCACTTTATTTGAAAATGTTATCTTTAATTTCAGTGTTTATGATTTAAAGAATTTTTTTGAGTTATTTACCCATAGTAAAAAACAAAATACATCTTAATACATAGATACATAAATCACTGGATGTTGACATCAGTACATATATATTTTATTTACCTTAATGATTCTGGGCTCCGTACCGGTCCGTATGTTCCAATAGCAAAATCTCCAGTAGCAGAATCCAATACGATGTGATACAGTGCACAGTAGTGTATGTTGTAGCCTTATAAACAGACAACATGAAATGACAATAAAGCTCAATATATTTCACGATTAATGATCAGTCATATGGCATGGAGCCTGTAACATTTGTCTTTGTGTTTGTTTGGCACGTAAAGTCCTTACACTCTTTCTCCATGTATTTTTTAGTTAATTATTCCTACTGCTGAGCTTTAGCCGCTGTGTGCGGAAATTTTATTTAATTGTATTTTATAAATAAATAAGGAAAAAAAGGAATATGCTTGTTATAAATAATAAAATGCATATATGTGCCTATAAATGAGTTCATATACAGGAGTTAGACAATGAAACTGAAACACCTGTCATTTTAGTGTGGGAGGTTTCATGGCTAAATTGGACCAGCCT
>JAOUQY010000004.1:8176926-8193211 GCA_028566355.1 Doras micropoeus | reverse complement strand
TGTGCAAAGCTGTAATCAAAGCAAAAGGTGCATACTTTGAAGAATCTAAAATCTGAAACATATTTTGGTTTGTTTAACATTTTTAAGTTTACTACATGATTTCTTATGTGTTCCTTCATAGTCTGGATGACTTCAGTATTAATTTACAACGTAGGAAAAAAAATTTAAACTTTGAATGAGAAGGTGTGTCCAAACTTTGGACTGGTACTGTACCTTTTGGAATTATGGCCAAAATGTTCAACATTGGTCTCATCAAACCATAACACATTTTACCACATGCTTTTGCCTTTTGGTAGCCTTCTGGACCAGTTATCATATTGCATTTTCATTAATTTAGGAGGGACGACCAGTTCTTGGTAATGTCACTGTTGATATTTTATCCCCTTGTTGATGACCATTTTCACTGTGGTCTTTGTGGACCATGGCTTTTGCTGTAAGGCACAACTAAGTCAGGGGTCTCAAACTCAATCCACAAAGGGCTGTGTGGGTGCAGGTTTTCCTTCCAACCAAGCAGAAACCACACCTCATTCCACCTGTGTTTAATCAATGAATCTAATCAGTGGATCTTGACTTTCAGTAGTGCGAGGCTTCTGCTTGGTTGGAAGGACAACCTGCACCCACACGGCCCTTTGTGGACTGAGTTTGAGACCCCTGAACTAAGTGAATGTCAGGAAAATCCTACTGGAACAGCTGAACTTTATATGGGGTTAATCAGAGTGACTTTAATTGATGGCAGGTGTGTACTGACTACTATTTAACATGAGTTTGAATGTGATCCACATTATTTGCCACCAAATGCAACCACATTATTTAAATTTTTTATTTTTCCCCTTTGAATGATTCCATTTCAGATTGTTTGGCAACTGAATTGCAAAGATTATAAAATCACATTAAAAGGTGGAAAAAAACAGAAATTCTTTATCTTGGTCTGATTTTATTACATAATAAAATCCTGACATTTTAACAGGGGTGTGTAGACTTTTTATATCCACTGTATGACAATATTGGCATTAAGAGTGACAGCGTTTTCTCTCCCACATCAGGATTTAAAAAAATCTACCATGCATTCTAAATGATGACTAAATGATGTAATCTGGCATGTAATATGGCATATTACACACATACCTTCACACCAATAAGTGCAGCATATGGTATGAAAAAGAATAAAAGCAATTTAACAATGTGAACTGAGTGACACAGCCTAGAAGAATTCAACACTAATAGCAAATGATTAGGTCTTATATTTGTTGGATAACAGGTGTCGGAGGTGACTAAGAGCTTTTTCCTGGATATATGAAAAATAACAGCATATAGGGGATGGCATGGCTAATTATCTTGGAAACAGTGTACTGCTTTCTGTATGTTGCCTATACTGTACTGTTGTACATCTCATCCCAGACAGTAACTGAGCACACCAACACACTGTTGTCAGCTGCCTTGTAGAAAAGCATGATGTATTCTTTAGTAGGCCCTCAAAATGGAGCTGAAGTTGGGAGCCAGAGGGGCCACAGAAAAATTTAATTTCAGTTGTATATTGCTCTCTAGAAATCTCAACACTGCGATGATTAATGCAAAGCTTAGATTATGTTTCTTTAACAATCTCTGTGTTTATTTGTAAGTATGTTTTGTGCATCACCTTGTTGAAAGCTCTTTCTATGTTCAAGTCTGAACCTCCTGGTGGAGGCAACCAGGTTTTTGACTGAAATATCCAGGTGCTTAGCAGAATTCTTAAAATGACTCGCCACAAAACAACCCCAAAGCATGAATCATCCAATCCATATTTTATAGTGGGGATCAAGTGTGTGTTCTCATATGCCCTTGTATGTCATTTTAGTCCCCTTTTGATGGCCAACACAATGCCAGTTGTTGCTCTAATGAAGTTTGGCAGTTTTTAGACACTGCATTTTGTGAATTGCTTGTCTCTTGCAGCACTTCCAAACAGCTTGCTCTTATGAAAAAAGCATTTAACAGTTGACTTGTCAGCTTGACGGCATAAGAATCAACTCTTAAACTGTGATGCTTGGGCTATTTTCCCTCCTTCACCTTCCTCTGCAGTGAATAGAGGGACAGAGTGATCTTGGGTCCAAAGCCTGACAAATTTCCAACTGGTTCAGACATATGAAAACTTTTTCTTATGGCACTCATTGCATTTGACAAAGGGGTTTACATGTGTGCGACCTCATTTATACCTCAGGAAACAGGGCACGGTTAAAGACAATTCCAATTCCAAAGACAATGTGTAAAAATAGCAAGTATTAAAAAGTTATTAACAATAACTGTTATAATGTTTGTGCAGTCCCTACCACAGGTTTTTGCTGGCATGGCAGATGGCCTGATTGCTGTGTACAAACTAGTGGATGACTTGCCAGTGGAAGGTGAGGCCTATGTGTGCTCTCACACTGTGAACAAGTCCCTGTTGGGGATGGACGATTTGGACCCTCGCCAAAGGCCATACCCTGTAAAGAGCATCGTGCCTGTACGCTCCGGCTCTGAGGTGTGGTACACTAATGGGCCCGGTGTACTTGTGATTGACAGCCTTAACCTGCAGCCCATTTATCGCCTTGACCCATACCTCCCGCCCTCCTGCGTGGTCTCCATGATATCCACCCCAGGTTTTCGAGGTGATGAAGCAATCTGGTGTCTGGATGACCACACTAACACTCTGCTGATGTACCATGCTGGTAGTTACCAGCTCTGCGCCAGTTACAGCTGCGGTGACTTGCACCCGTTCCGAGATGTTTTCCCTATCCAGAATCCAGCAGGAGTTAAAGATGTCACTTTAGACACTGAGGTACACACAGCAGAAGAGGAACCAGTCCCACTCGAGCTTAAACCCACTGTCACAGTGACAATAATCCACAGCGAGGACGCTGGCACACAAATCCTCAGCCAGCAGGAATCAGTAGATTACTGCTCCATCAGCTCCTCAGGGTTCAGCTCAGAGCAGCTGGCAGGACTCGCACACATTGAGGGTTCCAGCTCAGGGGCCCTCAGCTCCCTAGCCAGCTCCAGCAGCATGCCCTTCTCCACAGACTGCGAGGATGCAGACAGAGTTCAGGACGAGCAGATCTCACAGGAGTCTTCACCTCCTGGAAGTCCAGATCCAGCACAACAGAGCCGAACATTTCCCCACCTTCAGGCCCTTAACGTGATTCCAGTTAACGACACAATCTGGATACCCAGGTAAAGCAAGCTTTCTAAGTTTGGGGTCAGGGAGAACAGGAAGGGTAGAAAACATTTCCCTGCTAATTGTTGTTTTTTTTTTTTTGAAGTAGCAAGTTTGGTTGATGGCTAGTAAATTCAAATATTATATAAAAACATGAGGGCTCACAAAAACACAACCCAGCCACCTTTACCCCTCTACACACCAATAACCACCAATTCCATTTCCTCCTTTCAACCACACCTAGTCCTGCCTCCAGGTTTCTTTCGCACTTGTGGGTGACACTGTAAATAATAATTAAACTCATTGGAAATGTGCCCAATTTGGCCAAAATGCTATTTTCATAGGCTGTCCCTGGGCGGGTTGTTGTGTAAGAACATAATCCAATATTTTCACATAAAAACAAAAACACAACATAACATTAAAAGTACAAAAGCACAAAAATAAATGCACGTAAAGCATAACCTCATCATGCATACTATACAATTAAACATTATTTTGGTTGGCTAGTGTTGCCATGCATAGATTCTACAAGTCTCTGGAACTGCACTTGAAGGGGGAGCAGCATTCTTCCAAAAGATATTTACTCAACTGGTGGAATATTGGTGGTTGTAGTGATGGCTAATATGTTGCCCCAAAATCTCCCATCAGTTCAGTTGAGATGTGATGTGTGTGAAGGCTATCGTGTATTATTTGCATCATATTCATACTTATCAAAGCATTTAGTGAGAGCTTGTAACCTGGAAATTTTTCCCTTTAAGTGGAAACAAACCATGCCAGGAACAAATAAAAAGTACTACATAACAGAGCCAATGGTTTATGCTTTAGTTTATCACCCAACTGTAGTTTCTGATAACTGATCAAATAAAACAGCACTTGGTTGTGAACCAAGAAACTGATTTGTGGGCAGTTATAGAAGGTGTGTCTCTCGTTCTCAGCCCAGACTTGGGTTGTGTTTTTTGTGTTGATTTTTTATTATTAATTAAAATGGGATGGGCTCCCTTGCAATTGTCAAAATTTGAGTAAATAGCTAAGGAAATTTCTTGTGGATTGATTATGAATCCCTGTACAATAGTCTTTGTTCGTCTAAATAGTTATTTACTGAGCAGGGATTAACAGAAAGTATTGTTTTGGCACTGGCCCTGGGACTCGCCTGATACTGAGGGCTTTTCACTGGTTGCTTAAACCAAATTTAGTAGGAATGTGTTAAGTCACACGAGAGGTAATACGATATTCCTGGAAAAGAAAACAGATAACGCTTCTCTGGAGATTTTCTGTATCTAAAGATTAATTCATCACCATATGTGGATTATAGTGTGATACACAATAAATGTTGCATTATGGGCATAATTATATTGTATGTTACAGGTGCGGAGGGGACATAATGGTGATCGAGGTACAGGAACAGTCAGGGCAGCTCAGAGGTCGTGTGATTGCTGTGCTGACTGTCCCAGGAGTACAACAGTACGGGTGAGTGCCAGCGCTGCTCCATATACAGTCTGATAATCCTTCCTAAATGTTCTCCCTTTAAGTCATTGGATCTTAACACTTCCTTGATTGCAAGTCTGTGTCAAACTGTATCTAAGAATCTTAAACCTGTCTTATATAAGAGTGCTGTAAATGTACTATTTAATCACATTTGCCACAGCTTGGAGGGCTGCCCAGTAATCCGTGTAGCCTTCATGAGCAAAGCAGCTGGGCCTCCTCTGTAAGGATGGGAATGTTTGTATTATTCTCTAAGTATTCTCTAATTAAGTCTCTAAGTCATGCCAAACGTAGTAAAAAAATTAAGTGTCTATCCTTAGAGACTGTAAAGAAAAAAAACTGTAAGTAGTAGCAGTAATGCATTGGTTGATGCATGTTAATTTTCCCTTGGATCATCTTTTTGTTTAAAAATTGAAGCAGATCTGCAAGTTGCATTACGTCTGTATGCTGGCTGGTACTTTAAAGTGATTTATATAGATATACTTTGCCAGATTTCTGTAGCTTTGCAATGGAGTCATGAGGCTGATTTTGTTCAAGTTTAGCACTAAGCAGGCAGCATGTTTATATTCAAAGTAAAAGTATGTGATTTTCAGTTGGCTCATTTATAGCAAAATGAATCTGTGTTACACACCGACATTATATGAAAATTGTATTCACTACAAATATACATTTCTGCCTTCAGAACAGTCTGATCATTGTGCAGAATCCTAACAATGTGACAGTGTGTTGTTAAAAGCACTATACAAATGCTCTTAAATGAATTGCAGTTGCAAGATGGGTGTAAAGTGGGTGCAAGTGTTTTTAGCACTGTGATGTTCATCTGCGTAGACAGTTGTGATGTATGTCTCAGAAAGCACATAAACAAATCTGTTTCAACTCTGGTTTGAGGCGAGTGTGATGATTTGGCATGCAGTTGACAGAATGCCAAACAGTTCATTACTAGGGGTTGGATGACTAGACTATTCATTAATTGACTTCTGATTGTTAAAGCAAAACCTGATTGAGGATATGGGTATTTTTAAGCTATATTATAAGGGAATCAAACCAGACTTCAATTAATAGCCAAATACTGCTTAAAAATTACATTTATATTTAGCTTTAAAGCTTTTTAGGCTATACTACTGGGACAGCTGTGGGCTTGTGGTTAACCAGAAGGTCACCGGTTCAAACCCCGCAACCAACAAGTGACGACTGAAGTGCCATTTAGCAAAGCACCTAACCCCCAACTGCTCCCCGGGGTGCCCTGGACAAGGCTTGTGTGCGCTCATTTCACCATTTTGTGTAAATGTGTGTGTTTCACAGCACAGATGGGTTAAACGCTGAGGACAAATTCCTCTGTGTGTAAGATTCATGTGGCTGATTCATGTGTATCAGCAGAAACCTCCTTATATAGTAGCTGAGTAACTGACCATTCATTGATAGAAGAGACTATCACCAGCAGTGTTTGGGAGGTTTTTCCAGGTTGATGACACTGAGATTCAACTCCAGCTCCTCCCTTTAGCATCCAAAAAGGAGTCTGAATCAGGCTTTGTCCAAACACCGCTCTAAACCAGCTGACCTGGATTGGATAGAGATGTGCAACCTACTGCACTCTTTTGCACTGAACAGCCCATGACTTACCTTATTGGTTGCCAAGTCTATTCCAGACCTAGTAATTACAGGTAATGAAAACTACTTGTTCTCTAAATTTGGCTTGTAGTAGTATTGTAAACTGTTAGCAAAATGTTTAGATACTTCCAATAAATACAGAGGCTGTTTGATCACATAAAATACCCCAAAAATGCTTAAAGAGTGTAAATAGCCAAAGGAGAGGCAATGCTAACAATGCTGTCATTTGGCAACTCTGTTTTAATAAAGTATACAGATATTCATCATGCCCTTAGGGCTCACAGGACTGTTATAATTGTACTGTATCTCTAAATGCTTGAGTTGTTGAGAGAGAGAGAGAGTGACGAAGTACAGTTCCTTTAGAAGCAGGAGGTTTACAGTCCACACAGCTGGATCCCAGCAGACAAGTGTCTCCAGGCCACACAGGAGATTTGTCCAGTAAAAACATGAGACTGAAGGAAACTCATATGCTCAGTAAGACTTTATACAAATTTTAGAGACTCTACTCTCACCATATTCACATGTAGGATGGGGTAATGACATTTTCACTGGTCCCTTCAGTCATAAACACACTCTCACTGCACTCTCCCTAAGTCATAAACTCACTCTCTTCACACTCCAGAAATGTCAGCATTTGTAGTTTTACAAATGCAAATTCTTTCCTATCTCCATCATATCTTTTATCCGGCTAGCTCAGACAGAGCAGAATCTTTCTCAAGATTTAAACACAGATGTTTCATTCAGCAAATATATTGACATTTACACCGACCAGGTATAACATTATGACCACCTCCTTGTCTCTACACTCATTGTTCATTTTCTCAGTTCCACTTACCATATAGCTGCATTTCATAGCTCTGCAATTACAGACTGTAGTCCATCTGTTTCTCTACACACTTTGTTAGTCCCCTTTACTCTGTTCTCTAATGGCCAGGACCCCAGGTACAGATCAGGTACTATTTGGGTGGTGGAACTCCAGCAGCACTGCTGTGTCTGATCCACTGACACCAATACAACACACACTAACACACCACCACCACATCAGTGTCACTGCAGTGCTGAGAATGATCCACAATCCAAATCGTACCTGATCTGTGGGGGTCCTGACCATTAGAGAACAGAGTAAAGGGAACTAACAAAGTATGTACAGAAACAGATGGACTACAGTCTGTAATTGCAGAGCTATGAAATGCAGCTATATGGTAAGTGGAACTGAGAAAATGGACAATGAATGTAAAGAAAAGTAGGTGGTCATAATGTTATGCCTGATTGGTGTAGATGTGATGAAGAGCAGTAAAAATCCTACCACTGGTCAGTCATTCAGACTGTCTCCCCACACTGAACATGGACTGGTTCTAAACAGTTACAGACTCACTGTTGAACTGATGAGATCTTGTACTCGTCTAGACAACAGTACTCTCACTTCGGCTCTGTCTAATTGGAGTCCAGCCAGGTGCAGGTTCTAGCCAGCTGTCCCACAATACTTGAACAATTCTTTGTTTTTAATTATATGTTTGTGCTGAATCCCTCCCAATGCTCAAGTTCTGAAAACATCATACAGACTCTGACTCACTGAGCTTCAAGTTTTTCTTCACAAGGACCACAAATGTTCCTCGTCAGGTGAACTGTCTGCTGTCTTGACCGTTCCATTTCCAAGAAAAAAAACTTCTCCACAGGATTCTATGTTTAAATCTTGGCTCTAAAAGAGTTACTCTTTGTTCTCTTAGGTTAGTCAGCAGAAAATCCACCTGACTAGTTTGTTGTTTGGGTGGCTCCTAAACGAGCAGCCTAAACAAATTGGTAAGCTTTTCTGCACTGTGCAGTCACAGTATGATCTCTGTGGTTTTGCACTTAAACCATTGCATCTCTGACACTGCATTTGTGGTTCCTTTCCTTTCCCAGTTGGTTTACCTTGGATGGGTGCTAGCCTGTTTGCTATGACTAGCTAGATGCATTAAACACTCAAGGCCTTAGCTTTTTCCCTTAATGAGGGCATCTGTCCTCCATCTCTGAATGATACCATACAGAAAGCCACTATACTGAAAAAAAATTTGGTAGTAAGTGTACCTTTCCTTCTAGTTAGGGTGCTACCCTGAAGGTATACCTTTTGTACTTTTAATATGTATCTTTTAACTTGGAAGGTACACTGATCAGCCATAACATTAAAATCACCTCCTTGTATCTACACTCTTTGTCCATTTTATCAGCTACATTGACCATACAGGTGCACCTTGTAGTTTTACAGACAGCGACTGTAGTCCATCTGTTTTTCTGCAGACTTTATTAGCCCCCTTATATGCTGTTGTTCAGTGGTCAGGACAATCACAGAGCAGGTATTAAATTTCAATCCATTCATGTACACTATATGACCAAAAGTATGTCCTCACCTAGCCTCCCCATCACAATGATATGTGCTTGGTGAACATCCCATTCCAGAATGTCACCCCTGACACCTACACTTTCCTAGTATAACAGCCTCTACTCTTCTGTGAAGGCTTTACACTATATTATGGAATGTGGCTGTGAGGATGTGTGTTCATTCAGCCACAAGAGCATTAGTGAAGTCAGGTATTGATGTCAGTTGAGAAGACCTGGCACACACTCAGCATTCCTATTCAGGCCAAAGGTGTTTTATAGGGCTGAGGTCAGGACTCTGTACAGGCCACTGGAGTTCTTCCACACCAACCTTGCCAAATCACGTCTTCATGGACCTGCACAGGGGCATGGTCATGCAGGCACAGGTTTGGGAAATCTTAAAGCAACAACTGTGCTCCAACAACTTTGTGGTCTTGGGGAAGACACCCACATATGGGTGTGATCATCAGGTGCCCACATACCTTTGGACAAAGTGTATCTTTAAGCTTTTTGAAAAGATGCACTATATCCTTGTTTCCAGGTGAAAAAAATACATAATAAGATCCAAAAGATGTATGCTTGTATGCTGGTACCATCCATGGTATAGTTTAGCAATATTTTCTGGAGAATATAAAGTAGCACTGAAATGACACATTATGTAAAATACATCAAGTACCATGCAGCATGAAGGACCTTTGCAAATAGTAAGTGAAATCCCTGTAAAGCAATCAAACCCAAAGTCATACAAGTTTTCCTGAGAATTGCTTGTTCATGAGTACATGCTTTTATCCAGAGTGAATGGCAGTTGGATGAAAGGTGCCATTTCAAACCTTTCGACTCTCAGACTTGTCTGGCTGGAATTAAAAGAACAGCTTGTCATATTTTATTATAGCGAAGCATTTCAAAACGTCAGCAATAATGACTGGCCTAGAGTAATGACTGAAGTGCCTGAATAACATTTGAGTTTGATCTTGCATGTTAAAATGCATGATTCAATTTTAAATTCAGTCATTGTCCTATTGTTTGGGTCATGTCGTTTTTCTCTTGCAGTGGGCATATTTGGGCCCACATCAGAATGGCTTTTAAAAAAGGGGGATTTCTGTGACTTTGAACATGGCCTGGTTGCTTTTGCCAGGTAAGATGTCTTGAGTATTTCAGAAGCTTTTCACATACAACAGTCACTGGATTTTACACACAATGGTGCGAAACAGCAAGGAAAATCCAGTGAGTATCAGCTCAGTGGGTGGAAATGCCTTGCCAATGAGAGTGGTTAGAGAAGAATGCCAATCGTGGTTCAAGCTCACAGGAAAGCAATGGTAACAACTCTTTGCAACCGTGGTGGGCAAAAAGTATTTCATGCCTCAAAGCACGCCAGACCGTATAGCAAATAGGCAACAGCAGCAGAAGACAACATTTGGTTCTGCTCCTGGCAGCTAAGAACAGGAATCTAAGGCTAGAGTGGGCACAGGCAACACAACAGTTGGAAGAGCAAGCAATGACCAGGAGACATTTTTCCCCAGGTGCCCCACATAATGTAACTAGCAACTAGCACCATACAACATAATTTCCCATGCTTTCTGCCTTTGACAGTAGCCATACTGGTTCAGAGCATCTTGTTCTCAAGACAGACCCAACTGTCTTCCAAGAACATAAGTATGTTGACAGGGCTAAGTCTCCAATTTTGCAGTCTGCAGAGCTATAGGTCATCACAGCACCAGTTTTCAGACAGAAAATATTCAGAGAAGTGTAGGAGATTAGTAAAATATACATAATTTGGACAAGAAGTGACAAGCATGTGATCTGCCACAGTTAACCTTTCTCACAGACTTTAAATGTTTGCTGGAGAACTGAACTAGAACTGGCACCAACGCAATGCCAGTGGTTAAGGTGTGTCAGTGTGATTTATCACGTTGTAGAATTTCATTCGAGAACGGCACACTTTCATGTATTTTCTCAAAAGATGAGTTATACTGAGGGTAGACAGTGGGACATGTCTCTACTTTGTGATCCTTTTGAATCATTAAAGTGGTTGCTCAACCACACACATACTGTGTACAGTATCAGTGAAGAACCAAACCAGCAGCAAAACACCAACTGATTGAACAGATCATACAGTATCAAGCAACCCTGGCTTCCTAAAGGTCTGACTGACGAGATTCAGCAAATGAAAGACATTATTTCTCAACCCACTGAAAAACCTGTTTAAGATTTTGATTTTTTTTTATTATTAAGTAAACATGACATGTGGGAGAAGGAAATATCACCTTAAGCATTTAAATACAAGATGCTTACAAGGCAAATGGTACAAGCATAATCCTTATTCTACACTGATGTTGAAATATTCAATTTAGTGCAGCACGTTTTTGGGAGGTTGAAGGAAACCAGAGAATCTGGAGGAAACCCAAGCACATGGAAGGGAGAATGTGTAGAACTCAACCCAGACAGTAACCCAAGTTCTGCATCACCTCTGAAACCCTGGAGGCAGCAACGCATTTAATAAATAAAATATAAAAGGAATATTCATGACTGAAAACTACAGCTATCTTTATACCAAATGTACCAAACATGATCTATGCAGGAAGCATGGATAAGTTAAAAATCAATTAAAAATTTTTTTTTTTAATGTATGACTTCTTAAAGTAGGTTTAATTAGTCAAAATAATTGGTCAAATTGGCTAAAACATAGCCACAGTGATATATATGACAGGATTCCCCTCACCAAACTAGCAGAGCAATCACAGCCCAGTGTTGCAAAGCATTTTCATCCTACCCCCCATCATTTTTTTCTGGAAACTGCTTCATAGAGAATTGTGGGCGCAAGATAGGTGTGAAGCAGTTGAAGATAGTGGAAGAAGATTTTCCATTCATTTATTCATTTTCAATAACTGCTTAATCCTGGTCAGGGTCATTGTGGATCCTGGGGCATTGTTTAGCATAAACCGTTCACCTACCGCATGTTTTTGGGAGATAGGTGACAACAAGAGAATCCAGAGCAAACCCTAGGGAGAATATGCCAAACTCCACACAGAGCTGTACGGTAGCAACGATACCCACTAGAGATGAAACGGTATGAAAATGTACCATCACAAATAATGTGACCACAATTACCATGGTTATCAGTGTTACAGCAGTATTGATAAACATGCTGAAAAAGTTTAAAAAGTGCTGATACACAAATCATTTCACCAAGTTTTATACTGAAACTAATGGTCTCTAATGGTCAGGACCCCCATAGATCAGGTACTATTTGGGTGGTGGCTCATTCTCAGCACTGCACTGACGCCGATGTGGTGATGGTGTGTTAGTTACCTATCAGGCATAATATTATGACCACCTCTTTTCCTCTACACTCAGTTCCACTTACCATATAGATGCACTTTGTAGTTCTACAATTACAGACTGTAGTCCATCTGTTTCTCTACATACTTTGTTAGTTCCCATTACTCTGCTCTCTAATGGTCAGCCCCACAGGACCAGCACAGATCAGGTACTATTTGGGTGGTGGATCTCCAGCAGCACTACTATGTCTGATCCACTCACACCAGTACAACACACTACTAAAACACCACCACCACCACATCAGTGACACGGCAGTGCTGAGAATGATCCACCACCCAAATAGTACCAGACCTAAAGTACCAGTATCAGTAACAGAGTAAAGGGGACTAAAAAATATGTAGAGAAATAGATGGACTACAGTCTCTATCTGTAGAAGTACAAAGTGCAGCTATATGGTATGTGGAACTGAGAAAACGGACACTGAGTGTAGAGAAAAGGAGGTGGTCATAATTTTATGCCTGATCGGTGTATATGCAGCAATACCCCACAAAAAGAGGTCCTAAAGCAGGAAATACCTGCACTGGATTAAACATAAATTTGCTACAAAAATACTCTGAAGTGCATTGAATAGGAGATAAATATTGGTTATCACACAAATATTTCAGGACAAAGATGGTCAAAAATGTATATAGTACAGCTAGCCAATTTTTAACCTACACATTAATGACAGCTAAACATGTTTGGATTTTAGTCACATGCCACAAAAGCCAGCAAATACTGACAAAGGAATCATTTCATTTCACTGGAATGAGAAACGTACCATAAATTGAAGTGGTCGTTATTGATTGTTGCTCCTGAGATTGTCAGTGGTGTGAAACTATGGCAGTAGCAACATCGCATTAAGTCATATTACTGATGCATTTAATAATGGTAAATTGTATGCAGCAGTGGGAAAGTCCAAAGGAAAATCTAATTTCATACAGCTGGGGAAACTGTAGTCTACATTAACAGAGGCAGATGGGTTTATCACTGTGCAGGAAGTAGGACACAGTCGATCACTTTCAAATGGACTGCAGTCCCTAAAGAAACAGAACTTCATTGGAGCCTGCTCACATTGCCCTTTGTCTAAGTCCTAATTCACCCACTTGTATATAATAGTATGATGCTTTAGAAGGCCCTGATTAGCTGCATCACCTGTGTCCAATTATGGTTCATAGCTAACTCCACAGGAGGGATGATCTCCAAGAGTGGGGCAGTTGGCCTCAGATTTTTGCCAACTTCCCCAAAAGAGAGTGTCTTGTATTTCTAGGAAGAATCCACAATATTTATTTCAAGCATTTTCAAGAACATTTACACATCACATCTCATGTCATTTCTCGCTCTCTCCCTCTCACTCAGGGCCCTAGTGGAAGCTGCGCTGGTTGCAAAGGATACTGTTGTATGTGGCTTTCGTAACGAAAACATGGCCTGGTGCCTGGCTGTCTGGAGGGGCTGGGGAGGCCGTGAGCTCGAGCTCTTCTACCAGTCCTATGAGGAGCTTGGCCGTTTGGAGACCAGTATGAGGAAAAGAAGGTAGCTGTGTGTGAGCCTGTGTGTGCTTTGCAGAGCAGAATTGCAGCACTGTGTGGTTAAAGGTGACTTTAGGGAAAACACACATATGTAAAAGGACTCTATGGGGAATGACTGCGCACTAGATACTGCACATACACAAGCCTCAGACTGAGGGGATATACTGGAGAGATGGATACTGAGGCCTCGATATGCAAACAGACAAACCATACACAGTGGCACAGTGGACATATGAGCTTACGTATATACACTGTACATTTTGGAGTGTATCTCCAAACACACACACCATTATATTGGCTGAATAAAGGCATGAGTGAGAACTGACATCAGTGGTATATTCATAAGAGGCACGCTGCATTAACTCTGCAAAGGCCAGCACTGGGAGTGCGTGTGCGCATGTGTGTCTGTGTGGCACAGCAAATTAATTAGGAAACCAAGGGATTTGAGACTAGAGCACTCAGGCTTCCTGTCACAACAGCTCAGCTGTACTGCATGTGTCTCTGACTGAGGGCCAAGTCAGTATTTGTATTTCAGTTTATGACCAGCAATAAGGAGTCCTGTATTAACCTTGTCTTAACCCAGAGCAACTTCTTTATACACTGAAGCCAATCTAGTGGGCAATGGCTAGCCAATAATAATGAAACTGTGAGTGAGTTCATGGGGATTTTTTTCTTGCCCCAAATGTAATCAATCAGCAAGACATAATTAGTGTTTAACATGTGGGTTTTTTTGCAGGAGCAATGAGGCTTTTGTAGGCAAGATGTAATGAAAATCTATCTCATCCACAATCTTTTCACACAGTAAATATTTGCAGTATCCCTCAGACCACATGCAGTTTTTAGGTAATATCACGTCGAGTTGCTGATGTAGTTTGGGACACATTAGGACTTTCATTCTAAACAACCAGGATCACTTTCTTTCCTTTGTGCAATTTGGTACGATCAAACACTTAAGGCCCAGCAATTGTACTGATAAGTAGATTATATAAGGTAAGAATGTGAAAGTCTCTGGAAGTGTACAGGAGGGATGAACACCATTCCTTTAAAAGATATTCCTTCAGTTGGTGTTTTGAAGATGGTGGTAGAGAGAGCTGTCTAGCACATCACTTCAAAATCTCCCACAGGTGTTCATCTGGGTTGAGATTAGGTGAGTGAAGGCTCTAGCATATGATTTACATCATTTTCATCCTACAAGCTACACCATGCCAGCAGAATTACCACCAGAGCATGACTGTGCCCACCATGGGTTTTTCCAATTAATTTGTCACCTGCCTGATACAGAAACATTCAAATAACTTGCAATCTGTAAATATGGATTTTCTAAATGTTATTTTCCAAAATCTTTTATTCAGAAGTGAATTAGGTATCTTAACAGCGACATTGTTTCTGAAGCGATTATGTGGCGCTTTGGATTTGGTGTATTTTTTTATACAACAGATAGCTATATTAGAGCTCAAGTGAAAAAGTCAAATATTGATCCCTAGACGTAGCAGACTTGGCCGATTTGCCACATTTGGATTAGAAAATTGCATAAATTCTTTTGTGAAATCATTCTTTAAATACCTCTACACTAGTAGAAATACCAGCATGTTAGCATTTACCATTGTAAATATGTAACAGAACTTTGTAAACTGTATATTTATTATTATGGTCTATGCATCTGCATGTGTAAATAGATTGTTGCTGTATTGTAAATGTGAATAAAACTGAGCAGACCTGTATAAATTTTTTGTATTCTTGTATTTTTTTTAATAAACGTTCTCCAACGTTCCATAACTGACATAAGCTTACATAACACAAGGAAAAAAAAAAAAAAAAAAGCAACAACTTCCATTCAGGAGCACCGCTGCCATGAAGGAACATACATCGTTTGAACCGTTATACAAAATTCATTAAAATCAACTGACCAATCAGAATCAAGCACTCAACAAATGCTGTTGTGAAAAAGAAATGAATGCGTATTAATGAGTAAAACATTCTATTAAATTGGTTACATATTAGACTAACTAAACCCTACTGTTTTTATTTTAAAATGTGTCTTGCCTGTAAAACAGATACTGATCCCTAGCTCATGGGAAGAGCTGTAGACGTCACTCAAGCTGTTTAAACACATGTTTGGAGCTGTGTATGTGCGCGCGCACGCGCACACACACACACACACACACACACACACAGCCTCATTACTGTCACACATTCACACAAGCTGTCTCACAAACCACACAGACAAACACTGTCATGCCTTCTACACATGCAGCATGATTGATTACTCTGTAAAGCTGATGATAGATGCGTGCAAGCGCGCACACACACACACACATCTGTCAGGAATGCCTCAACAACAAATACCGCGCTCCTAGAACTCAGAGAGCTCATACAATCGCAATACACACAAATGAAAATTTCTCAGTGCTACTCTCCTGGATTTTATCTAAATGTACCAAAAACTGTTTTTCCTGTGGCCTGTTACTCAATCTCAGTTACGAATAAAAATACTGCAGGCGTACGCCACTCTTACAAGGATAAACACACAAAAGTAAACCTAATAAATCTCCGACTTGTGTCTGATCGGCCAATTTAAATCTGTGAAAATACAGAGCGATTTTCTAGGAAAATCAGTGCAGATTCCTTGTAAAACAGGCCCCTGGAATGGATGCCAAAGGTTTGCTCAACACTGGACATGGTGGCCTGCAAACAGCTCCATGAATGTGCCTCTGTACGGCAGAGAAACTCCTGTTTGTTTTGCATGACATGAATTAGTCAAATATAATCTTAAGGATTTAGCTCTTGAGACTGATCCAAAATCAGATAGCCCACTGGTCAACCTGAT
>JAOUQY010000004.1:8117334-8129683 GCA_028566355.1 Doras micropoeus | reverse complement strand
CTGGTCCAATTTAGCCATGAAACCTCCCACACTAAAATGACAGGTGTTTCAGTTTCATTGTCTAACCCCTGTACATCCGAGTGTATGATCTCTTACCTGCGACTTTTACAAGTGTGATGAATACTGATAATGAGTCCCAGGCAGGAAGCATTCCTTCCTTTCACCTTCCTCCAAAACCAATTATTTATGTTTTACTGTCATTAAGATGTTTGACTATACAACAACAGGCCTTTTCTTGTACACATGTAATTTTTAGGTTGACAACAGTGTATACATTTTTAAGACACTCCCATCTGTATGCTTTATACCAGTGGTGTCCAATCTTATCCACGAAGGGCCGGTGTGGGTGCAGGTTTTCTTTCCAACCAAGCAGAAGCCACCTGACTCCTGATTCCACCTGTTTTTAATCAATGGATCTAATCAATGGATTTTGGCTTTCAGTAGTGTGTGGCTTCTGCTTGGTTGGAAAGAAAACCTGCACCCACACCGGCCCTTCGTGGATAAGATGGATAAGGACACCCCTGCTTTATACAGATACTGCTTTTATTATACATAAAGACTAAAAGCATCCTCCATTATCCAACATTATCCTACTAAACAGAAATACTGTAAGTCGGAAATCATATTATGCAGAAATAAGCGGATTCGATCTTTCATGCTTCCTTTTGGTTTTGTTAAACATACAAAGATGTGCAAAAAGATCTTGTGATAACCATCACACAATCGGCAGGGGCATCATAACTGGCTAGGTTTTACAATGCTGCCTGAGTTGTAGATAAAAATTTCCCTACTGTTTTGATAAACAGCTATATTCATGGGAATTTTATTCCCACCGTTAAATGGGTTGGACGCACTCTTCCCAAAAAAACGGTATTCAAGTATATATATTTCCTGGCTGCTGAGGTGGGACCCACGAGGGTAACACTTTTATACATTTACTATCTGTTTACTAGGTGTATATAGTGAAACTTGAAAGATTTACTCAACAAAAGAAACAGAATTCATCCTAAAAATACATTAAGACTAAATAAAATGAATATATGAATATATTTTTCTGCCTTTTTTTTTTTTAGGGCTGTGTGTTTAGTTAATACGGTGAACCATTATCACGCAAGCCCTGGGAATTCCCCACGATAAACCTTAATGGCAAGCCGGCACATGCATTGTGGATAAACAAATGTAAGTTTTAATGCCATGAAAGACTGAACCAAAAGAAAAAAAAACAGACACAGGAAAACACTGTTTTAAAGATGATCGAGACGATGAAAAAAGAAAAAAAAGGTTTGTCTTGTGAAAATATAGGCGTATAACATGCACAGTCACACTTAATGACACACTTTGTTTTCATAGTCCACATGCCTAGATCAACATTTTGGCAATAGACCCGACTGCGATAAATACCTCTATAACCGCAGAATTTCAATCTCGAAATTTCATGGTAAATGGATATAAAAACAGATTACAGGGAATGTGCCATACTAGAGCTTTTAATGTGCAGATGTGCATTAAAACCACTCTTCATTCCGAAAGCCTTTGATAAACTGCTTTAAAAACGGCATTAAGAACATCATCTTGCCCACGGTAGGGCCAGGTTCACAATTCACTGCCTCGTGTGAAATACTGAAAGCACACAATCAATGTGGCTAACAGTCTCTTCAAAATAGCTTAATCTACGCTCTCATTTCCTCTCCACACACACAAACCACAAAATCCATGACAAATGGCTCACACAGAGGCCAAAAACAAATCAAACAGTCTACCATTCAGCAATATTAGAAGCCATGACTATTCCCACAAGTGCAATAAAGTCGAATCGTCCAAAACCCGAGAAAGAGTTTATTTCTTAAGAGAATATGGAGCTTTTCCATGCCATCTCGGGTCATTCAGCTGCAGATGGGCTCCTGTCTCAGATTATCTCCCAAATGCCTAATGGAAAGAGGATACAAAGGGAATTATGCTCAATTTTTAGACGTCGGCTCGTCACGTTCAGCCGGACTTGGTGAGACGGCAATTTCCACAGAGCAGTGAGAAGGGATGAGATGCTGGAAAAAGTGAGAGGATCTACAATGCCAGCTAGGCTTTCCCCACTGGAAAGAGAACAGACCTACCAGCACTCGTATTACTGCAAGAGCAGACGCCGGTAGCTCGAGGCTTTTTTATTTCTCGTCCATCGCCAGTAGCCATGCCTGAAGAGCTTTAGAATAATTAACCCAGCGGGACCGCTCGTTCTTAATAAGGCAGCATGTTTGAGGTGACCAGACACAAAAGATCTATTGACAAGGATGTATGAAGGCAGATCAACTGGCATGCGTGCCTGGTCACGTGGGCTAATTTACAGGCCTGAACAAATTACTTTAATTGCACGTCTTAGATGCGAAGCTTTTCTTGTCCGACACAAGAGACAACAACCACGCGGCACAACGGCAATCATGGAAATGCAGGCACAACACAAAAGCTGTTGTTTCGCTCATTCTTTTCCCCTATTGAAACTGACTGGAGAGAAGGATGATGAATTGCCATGGTGTTGGTGAGGAGGAGTGGGACAGACACCATAATGAACATCTTCCATCAATTAATAAAGAATGTGCAGTCACTACCAAGACAAACGCCTCTCAGAGGACCCTGTGCTCGGCTGACGGTACAGCTGTGGGACAGTGACAGGCTGTCAGTCACGGCATTTCATCAAATGGTAGACCCTCTCGGAAATTCATGCAGAGTGCTATGCTGACAGTAGAGCCAAAAATGAAACCATTGTAGGAGGGATGAACAATGATCGATTATGACAGCGTGTCCTTGACTTGCATCAAGTGGAGTTCAATAGGTTTCACTGCCACTGGGATGGGAACTTCTGGGAATGAATACTGTTTGGCAGTGAATAATCACTTCAGAGGTGAAGGCCAAACCAAAAGGCTACAAATGAGCATAAAACCACTTCACCTTGAGTGATCGACGGCATCTACTTGCATTTAAACGAAATGTTGAATAAATAAAAAGGCATTTTTCAGCCTCGTCTTTCCCCACAGTTAGATGCATGTACGATGCCAAAAGATGTACCCGAAACTGTAGCCAGTGCCTTTCTGCTGCTAAGTTTTGTCAAGGACGCAAATCTAAACAAGCCATAAAGAGTCATCATAAAACCTTTCCCTTGGAATACAAATTTGATCGCTTGCTCATGTTCCCTCTCTGAAGTGCATGCATGGTCAAAATGCTCAAAGAGCATATTCCTGACTAATAGTGTGGACAAAATCCCGTTTCAGGATATTAAACCAACGGTGTGTGGAATACATTTGCCTTCAAAACTACATCTGGAGAGGTGCCTGGACTTGAAATGAATGACTTGACTTTGGAAACTGGAAACTGTCAGCACCACCTAACAGGCTAAATAACCACAGTGCAAATGACCATAGAAAAGGTCTGCACGTGGATATGATCTTTAAATCTGTTCCATAGCTCTGCATGATCTCCGAAAGCAGCAGACCTGAACTGGCTTCAGTCTTAATTTGGTGCTCTATTTAAGTATAGCTATTGGGAGAAAAAAAAAAAAATCAAGACATTCCAGGGCTTTCCGTTCTTTGCCCCTTCTCATGGACACCACGCTCCCTCCCAACACACACATACCAACACACAGAGAACGACTGTAATAGGCAAGATGTAAATTGTAGGCACGGGCAACCTGAGCTGGCTTAGAGTTTTCACCTGCTTCAGAGGCGAACAAAGAGATCATTCTACAGTGAACCCTTTGGGAAATGACCTCGCCCCGCGTAGTACTCTGGTGGAGAAGCATCCCCCTTTAACTATTTCTCCACTCCCTTCAAGAGTCAGGTCCAACCTGGTGAAAAGAAGAGTGCAGTAGCAGGAACATTAGCGCTGACCAAATTACCTCCAAGGTAACCCATCTGTGTGTGGGGAACAAGGGGATACAATCAGCCATCGGGACCTGAGCCATTCCTCTTGCTATCTCTCCATCTTTCTCTTACTCGCACACACCTTTCCAGATCAGTTCATCTCTAGTTCGGCTTAGGTTGGCGTAATCTACAAAAGGGACTCACAAACTTGGAAGATAATCAAGGAGTTTGGAAAAGGCGATTCTCAGCGGGGATGGCCGAACCCCACCGAAGTTGACAAAGGCCCCATAGTGGTGGAGCAGCTCCTTGGGAATCGTTGGTGAAACTCAAACCTTCGAACACTTAGTGTTTTATTGTCGGGTTGTTTTACTGATCTGTGACCAGCAAGGCAAGTGCTTTGTCTGGTGTTTGCAAACAGATGTTAAAAAAAATGTATTTTCAGATCTTGTCTAAGGCGTTCAGCTTTAAGCAAAGTGAAGGCTGGTGCTGAAAAAGTCTCATTTACACCAAGCTGTGTTTAATACAAGTTTGCTTAAATGTTTAAACGTGTCTTACTCATGGAACATCCCTGGGGGTACTTATATATAATATTTCTCTAAAATCCAAACTTCACCCTTTCAGTAGGTGAAGAGGACTTAAAAAAGCTGCAGGAAGTTAGGGTCATTTTATCCTAATGCTTGCTCTTGTACAGTGTATCTCATTAGTAAAAGACATGCCTTTGGAGGTTTTAGAGCCTTTGCGTGAACTTGCTACGAAAAGCCAGTGTAGAAACGGAGTCAGTCATTGTCCAGAAACACAAGCGTTACAAATGGTACCAAGGGGTCAGAAGTTAAGAAAACAAAGACGTCCCTGGGAAGGTACACAGTACACAGTGTGCCTTTTCACTGTATCTGTCTCCTAAAACCACCCACATGGAGCACACACCCACAGAACAGAAGCTCTGGAACATAGATTAGTTAAGCAGTATGGATAGATTTTTTTTTTTACAAAAAAATATATCCTGCATATATCCTTCCTAATACTCTAGACTTATGTGTGGTAAGGGAACAAGCCTGTGTGTCTGAGGCCGTTGCGGTAACTCTGATCTAAAGAGGATGTGTGATGGCCTGTTTGAATGTCTCTCTACATTGGAGGAATCCCAATAAATAGCCAAAGTTTGCTTTTCTAAACTCAGGGCTCATTCTTTCACCTTCTCTGGTCTGACTGTTCTAGCTTGTGTGGATCTGCAATTAAAACGCTTGACACATGAGAAGAAAAGCCACAGCTGTGAAGTTAATAAGCTAAAATCATTGCATGGATTGGGTACTCAGTCTCTATGCACCTGTCAAACAGCTTCAGCTTTAAGACTATTAAGAAGTAATCAGGTTAAATGGGATACAGGCTAGAGAATGCTGCCAATTCCCTGCAGAATAGTATTCAGACAATCAAATGGTACATCATCATGGTAGAGTCTGAGGGTCAGAATGGTGGGTCCAAAGGTCAGCAGGTCACTTTCTGCCCTGGAAATATCCCTCCTCACCACTTAAGCCTCAAGCAGATTAACTGTTGTAGATACAGCATTATTTCTATGTACTTGTGGACTCAACGCTAAAACCCACAGACTTGATCCCATTCAATCCTGTATATCTCTGTGGGCTAGACTCCAACATGTACATCCTAAAAACAAATGAGCTACATGGCACGCAATGGATCCGTCAAAACAGTTACTGAAAATGGCTGGGACAGGAAGAAATGGCACACTACACAACAGAGCAGCACTGAAGGAAGGAGGGGTTGGGGGGGGGGTGGGGGGGGGTGGTCAAGCCATCCCTAGACAAACACGGCAGAAGGATGTGGGACATTCGGCAGAAAGGTGGAACAATTCTGCAAATCCCCGTATTAGTTGTGCTGCTGAAGCTATTCATGGCACAGAGATTGACTAGACAGTGATGAGAAGAAAACAGACAGACCCAGACAAGACTGATCAGTGCAGGGGCTCTGATTAAGCAGCGGGGCCAGGTGACGTCGGCAGGGAGCGCCGCAAATAAGCTTATCCTCTGGGCAGCTGACTAACAGTTCAACTTTTGGCCCTTACTGCTTAGGCCACAGACTGACAACACTCACAAAGTGACAAAGTAAAGCCAACTTACTCAGTGACCACCCACCAATAACAGACATACAGACAAATGAGCGGATTACGCACATACATATTCACAAACGCACTTGATAATACATATACAGTGTGCATACATTAATGGAAAAACATTTTGATCAAGCCTTCATTCACAGACGTGTCATTTCTTTATACTTTGGTTAACACTTTGAACCCTTGCTTCATGTCTGGCTAAAGAGACTGGCGTAGTCATATAGTGTGTCCATCTCTCCTCATCTGTCCATTCTCCTCAAAGAGATAACGTCTCAAAGCTTCAACTTCTAAACTCAATCAAATCCTTGAGATCTTGTACATTGCTAATTATTGAGCTGATCACCAACCATAGTTAACCTTTTTCTTTTTCTGGTCTCCGAATTTGGTCATTCTGTCAAATACTTCGGAAATGCATTTTGTTTTTTTTGTTTTTTTTAAACTGTAGCTGTTGCTACAACACAGGGACAAAGCACGAACTGATCTCTTCCACAGACGTGAGCTTACAGATTCTCACCGTTGGCTTGAGACGTTCGGATTGACGGTGGAGAAAGAGAATGCCATCTCACACGGGGATTCGCGCTTTTGAACTTCCCACTTCTCGACATTTGGGAGCCAATGCATACGCCAATCTAAATATAGTTAATGTGTTCTGGGGTGGACTTTTCCTACTATACTTTAATGCAATATACAAGGTAATTTAGTGTAATGTAATAGACTTCTATACAACAGACACAATTCAGAAGCAGCATGCCTCTTAGGAATTCACTGAAGCATTAGGGCAACAGCAAACGTACACAAATGTTTATTGATCAGTAGACTAGTCTAGTCAAGATGGCCAGCGCTGTAGATGCGACTAAGCCTGCTACACATTTCTCACACAACAGACAAGGTTAAACAGAATGCCGTCAGGGTGGTTTCACACAATTCTATCAGACCGTCCTTCAGACTACACGAGACCAAAATAGCAATGGAAAAACCTTTGCTCCGACCTTCTGTCAAGACCTCTGGATGGATCCATACATGGCACCATGAGGCTGATTATGCTCCTCTAGCCGCAGATTCATCGGTTCTTAAGCCATATAATTTACACCTTAGTAAAAAGCCTAGCACCGGGAAAGGGAAATGACAAACATTTACGAAAAAAGAAGAAATGTATGCCTTCAAAGATGTATTTGAAGACCAAATACAGATATACAGGATTTATTTAGAAAGACTTAGTCTATTCCTTAGTCTAACTTCACTACAGCCTTTCTTCACATAGGAAAGAAAAAAATTTAAATTACCTTTCTGCAAATGTAAGCAGGACTGAGAAGGTGCATGCTGCTTCTGAAAAGTTTTGCTTTTCACTAATAAGATTAGATGGAAAAATAAAGTTCTCGCTGGTTTGCTAAAACCCCCTCGATGTGTGGCCTGTTGCGAAAGGAAATGCTGTAAATGTTCAAATAAGGAAGCAATCAGAGAGTTCTTGTTAACTTAAGAAATTCCTCAAACCTCTCATTGAGCAACGGCAGTATTATATGTTGAGACTCGAGACTCCAAAAGTAGCGAGTTTTCAAGTAAAATCTGCAAATGAGAAGCTGGCTTTACTTGAAATGTCTGCGTGGTTTCACAAAAATGTGTTCTGCTAAATTACTGTAATTCCTGCAAAAGAGTAAATATTATTTACACGTCATTAATGCTTCCATGGGTTTACTGCGATTTCTGCAGGCATGCATTTACTTCTACTAAGTAATGAACCTCCATTCATTCATCAATCATACGAAGATGAATTCGGTTTGCTAAGCTGCATGGGCTTTGCAGACTTGGGCGGCTTTACAGTCTAAAACACTCTAATATCTGGAATTTCACTTGTGGTTTGTTGAAGGAGGATACTCCAAAAGTAGTCTAACTGAAAATTGATGCAATGCTCTCTTAGCCTTCCATATTTGGGCTTTAGAAGTCAGTCGTATGCGGCCTTACATTCGTAACAGACACGTTTGTGCAGAATACATCATGTTAAATAAATGACCGTCTCCTCATTAGGTTGCATTATTTATATCGCATCTCATACCTGCCAAGTTCTGTATGAACAAATCAATTCTTGTCTTGTGGTAATACCCTATCAAATGCTTTTCAAAGAAGAAAATTTTATTTTCTCCATGACTGGGTCTATTACACAAAAAAATGGAATATGCCATTACAGCAGAACATGACATTATATGTATTCATCTGGCAGCTGAGAAGTGAGGCAAGGTCCAGTCCCAGCACAGACATAAGCAGCTGAGGGGTTGGGGCCATGCTAAAGGGTTCAACAGTAGCTCTGGGACTTCTGAGATTTATTCATTTGTGCTCTACCTTAACCAGTGAGCTCAGTTTTACCCTTTAGACATGATGAAGCTACTGCATACGGTTACTGGAGCAATTAAGCATAGGATAAAAATGTTTATTTATTGTGCAACAAAAACGTCTGTGGAAATGAAAGCTATAAAAGCACAGTGACGGGTGGCTGGGCATTTTCTGTGCATGTGCATGACGCAGAGTCTCGAGTTCATCTACAGCAGCATACGACAAGGTGAAACATGACATTTGAAAATTAGGTATGACGCAATAAAGCAACAAATCCAAATGACTGGCTCAAATGACTCCTAGGAGCAGTCCTACACAGTGTAAAGTCTGGCGTTATGTTTCCAACTAACCTATTGAGTTCTCCTTTACTGTTGTACATGGAAAAAGAGAATAAATACTTCTAGCTGTGTGCTTTCGTTATATCCTGTAACCGAATCCTGTGCTTTTTCAGGTACGCTGAAGTACCAGAAAAACTGGTATACCAGTTATTACTTGGTAGGTCCCCCACGGGATCTTGGAGGGAACCTTGTAGTTACGGTGCACCCTTGAAATGCTCATATGTGAAAATCCAAACTTTGCTTCTACCTCCAAAATGCTGTGACCCATCTCATAAACTCCAACTATTAAACCGCGTTGAAAACGGCAAAATCGTGATAACTTGCCATTCTCATGGCGGAAACTGCTCTAGAAGCTTCCGTAGATGTCCATCACTATATATAAACCAAACCAATGTGGAGTTGCTATGTATTTTGCATAGGCTCCAGTACCAGTTTTTTTGGTACTTCAGTGTATATTTAAGGTACTAATCTCTCTGATTTACTTTCATTGGAAATCTAATTAAGATTATCTAATTAATCTAATTAATCCAAGCACAATACACTCCCACCAACGTTAGTGGTCTACACGCCTCCCCAGAAACAACAAGATGATCAACATGAGCAATTACTCAAACAAAGGGTTAGTAATAATATACTTGCAATATCTTTCATTTGATTACCTTGCTTTAAATCATTTGCAGCATGTTTTAATGAAGGAGAGAAAGAGAACAGGAAAGGAGAGACTGACTGAAGAGAAACATAGGAATTTGTTTATGCACAGTTTCTTCAGGGTCTGTCCAGGCTTGCAGCAGACCCCCTGCCAAGTGCGTGATGGAGCATCACAGCCATTACACACCCTCAGGGGAAGAGCATCCATGCCACTGCCACATCCAATTTAACACTTACTTTAATATAAATCTTGCACTTTATTCGATAGCACACACGGATGAGCATTAGACACAAGCCATCGCCATTACATGCTGACATACAGATGGCACTACACACCATGACTGGCGAGTCGTCATCTCATCAGACAGTTGGTGTGACCTCAACACGGTGTGACCATTCCTGTGGCTTCAGAATACTAATGTGTACAGAAAATGGTGTAACACAATCCCATTACCTGTAACTGTTTAATACTCCAAAATATCTCTGGATATGGAAACCCAAAGTGGGCGTGGCCTAAAGGGGAAAGGTCTTCTTTTCAATTAGAAACGAGAAAGACTGGAAAAGTCCCCAAGGGAAGAAAGGCTTCAGTGCCAAGCTGTGAATTCTGATGGTTCCTCAAGCTCAGCTACATCACTCAAAGCGACATCCAAGGGACTGCTTTAACCCTGCTCATGAGTTTCTTCTTGTTTGTACCAGCCCACAATATTTTACATTTAATTGCTTCTATTTCCCAAGAAAGAAAAATTAGTAGCCTATTTTAAACCACCGCAACCCGACCAAGCAGTTACCAATGACTCGCGTTTAATGTTAACAAACAGAGCCCATGAGCATTTTATCCAACACCCACATGAAAGTAAAAACCTAACAAAGCACACCTGCCCTGTGAATGTATCCGATTCATCTCCATCACAGAATGACTCTTCATCTGTCCTCTACATATAATTATATAATGACGTAGGTGGAAAGAACTATGAAGTTCACCTCCTAGGAACTGGTCAATGAATGAACGCTTTTACTTTTTAGCACCAAAACCAATGACGCCTTCATTAACACGCCGACTTAGAACTCCTCAAAAGCACATATGGATTTTGCTATAGGCTGAGGTGGCATCACATCATCACGATATTCAAAGGAGCGCTTTTTCTAAGCCGTCCAACAAGATTCAATCCATTTACGAGCATCCACTATTGCTATACCAGCACTGATTTGGTATAAATAAGTACAGCAGTCATATAATCATAAGTAATGACCAGCCTGTAAGAGTCCAGAGATGAGCCGGTACAACTCAGAGTAGCAATGGCTTCATTTAACATGGCGCTACAGAAACCAACACATCACTGTGGAGCTGACGGCCAGTATAGCCTCAATCTAACACCAACTTTCACACAAAACCTCTGGAGGACGTCTAGCATAATCCAAGTATGGCTTTCGGCATGCAAAAAGCAAACAATGGATACCAGTGAAACCTACACGACAGTCTGAGGGCCTTACAGAAAACAGCTTACAGAAGTCATAGCCTGCTTTGGTTTCAAAAGTGCACCATGGTGCATGAACTCTGAGTCAGCACTTTGTAAAAGCAGGGTGAAGAGCACAGCGGAGATCAGTGAGGACAAAGTGCCCTAGTGCCAACACTCATCTTTGTGACAAAAGGTGTTGCCAAGACTGCCAGTGCGGTGAGCGAAAGGCACAGTAGCAGCTATGGAAAACTACAGTCCTTCCTCAGAGTCTGTTAAATGTATCCTGGCAGGGTGTTTTTAGAGGAGACATTTAAACCTTTTTTTTTTCCCCTCAAGCCAGTAATGATGTGAATGGTGAGCCTGAAAATATAAGGACTATACTAGAGACACAGCTGTGAATCAGATTTCACAACAAAGTACCTTCAAGCATCATTCTAATGACAAATCAATTTGCAAACCGCACCCCGCCCCACCCCCCACCCTTCCAAGCTGAATTAATTTTAACATGCTCTTGGTATCCCCCTGCTGTGACAGCATCTGATTAGGGAAAACAGTCAGGCATGGAAGCTTACTGCTGGCTTTTAGTTAAAACGAGAAAAGCCGACATTCTCAGAATAAGACCTGGCATGCATCAAGCACATTCTGGTCCATGGAGGTTTAGAAAGAACCGGAACAGAGGGCATGCTGGCTGCTTAATGTAATCTCGGTAAAGATATGCAAAGCCAGTGTAACACTGAATGCAGCGAAGACCTGCTTTGGTTATCAATTACATTAATTACCATCCTTTAAAGCCGATACAGTGACGGGTTTTACTTTCCCAAGAGACCCGTTTCACAATGATGCCATTATGTTTACTATTCAGATGATCTCGAATCAGTAGCATATACAGATATGAACTTAAACCACCTTGGCTTAATAACCGTTACAGGGGTTGAAACTTGGATGTCCATTACCAATACAAACTCTATAGCAGTCTGTGGTCCGTGCAGGAATTAGGTGAGGCTCATCTGAATGTGTACGATGATCATTAGCCTACTTTATGGCAGTCTAAAAAAAAAAAAAAAAAGAAAAAAAAAAGGGGAGCAGGGACTCATCACTAATTATATTTTGGCATGAAATATTGCGAGTGAAATGTGCAGGGGGAGACAGGGTGAAAAAAATTTATAACAGCAATAATTTCTAAATTTGTTTAAAAAAAAACCAACAGATGTGCCATCTATATATGTATCTGATTGATTGGCAGTTGCACAGTTGATTGGAAGCCCCATTCAGCCTTCCCTGTCTCATATTAATAATCTCATCTCATCTCATAGAAATGATCACACTCTCCACTCTCGGTTTATTTATTGGGGACTAAAGAATGTTCTGATTTGATTAACGTGCAGTGACATCCATCAATGCATGTTTGACTTCGATACATCAGCACGGTCAAGCCTGTCACACTAGAAACTGTAGGGTGTGCATATACACAAGGTTTTACGGTAAGCACCAGCCATTAAACAGTCCACACCTAGTATACACTGTTCTGCAGTCAGCAGATGTGTGTAGTGCAGCAGGCAGTGGGATTTATATATATATATATATATATATATATATATATATATATATATA
>JAOUQY010000004.1:7973531-7984530 GCA_028566355.1 Doras micropoeus | reverse complement strand
GGGAGGACATGCAGACTCCACACAGAAAGGACCCAGACCGCCCCACCCGGGGATCGAACCCGGGACCTTCTTGCTGGCCATCACAATTTGTCAAAGTTATTCAAATTGTTATGTATGCTTCCATCACATCCAACACTTTGATAACTCACTGCTCACTCTCTGCCTAATATATCACACCTCTTGACAGTTGCCATTGCAATTAAATAATCAACGTTATGGTTGATCTGTGTAAAAAAGGACAAAAACTGTCACTTTTGATGTGAATACAATTGGACAAAAACTGCCACTGTTGAATTGGTAGAGTCTGAGTCTGACAAGGCCTTGGACCCTAAAAAGGTTGGGGGTTGGTAGTGGACCTAGTGTGTCTGTACCCCTGTGACACTATCATCAGGGCCCACTAAAGTGAAGTAGTCTTCTTCCAGTAAGCAAAGCTCTTGGCTGAAATTTGCCTACTGCCAGCCATAGCCCTCCAGGTGCATGCTCTGCAAGATTCTTTAGACTCCCTTGGGCCCTGTCTTGGGCCTTTCTACAGGGTGGATGAGAGGCACTCAGATATATACCAGAAGTAAGATGTCCGTGATATCCCTGCCATTATAAGTGCTGTGAGGAGAAAATGGTGGTGACTTTTAGTCATATGTATTGAGTTGCACGCTGTAATTTTTACCCATCCATAGCTATCTTTGTTGAGACTATTACAGCTTGTTTTGAGTCATAGTTACACACAAGCTGGCAGGGGGAGAACCATATTTCCAGATGCTGATGAAACTCATGGAAGTCATCATCACCTCAATCATTTGTTTAGAAAGTAACTCTGACTGCTTTCTGAGATTCCTGTTATGTTTGTTGTCATCTCCGTTACCCTCAGTGGGTGTTTATGACCAGCTAGCTGTTTAGACTTATGAGCTTGGGCCAGATTAATTTCTGCACAAACACCCAAATCCCCCAGTCAAGCACGTTGTGTCGACATTACCGACATCAACACACTCAAATGAGTCAGACACAGCTTCCTTGATAGGGTCAATGCCAAAGCAGTAAACTACCCACACAGTACAATATAAACTAATCCAACCTCAAGTGTAAATAAAACAACAAAACAAAACAATGTCTGTGTGTGGGTGGCAAGAATACCCACTCCAAATCTTTTTGCCCTCCATGGGATACCTGTTTCTAAGTATATTTCAAATAAAGCCCCATACTGAGGATTATAAATAACACTTTGTCTATGACTCCTCTCACACTGGCCCATAATGATTTAAACAGGAACGGTGTAGCCTACATTTTATGTAATAATATATAATTCTGTACTCTTTCTACCCTTATACATTTATGTTTCCACTATAGATTTTCATAATGGTTTTGAAAATATATTTCCTAAAGTTAAAATATTTGTTAAATATTTCAGATGCAATTTCAATTGTCAAAAGTGGAAACATTTCAACCTAAACTCCCTTGAATGGAAACCTGGTTTGTAATAGCTGTCCTAACATACAAGCCATCAGGTAAATGGATCATCAGGATCATCAAGAAGATAAAATGCAAAGATACGCCCACATTACATTAAATGCACAGTAATACACACCACTAGTTAAATGCCCGTGACCAAATTCGATTAAGGTGAAAAAAGTGCCCAAGTATAATAGCCCAATTATAATCATTACACTAATTGAAAAAGTCAACCAGGCATGCCCAAAGTTCCCCTCAATAATTAATTTACTTGAATTTGTAAATCGAATGACATTACCTTGAAGAAACAAGCATTCTGCGGGGCGTTTTTGAGAAGGCTTTTATTATCACCTACACAAATAAAATTAATATGGAGTTCTTCCTTGGTTACTGTCTTGCTGTCATAAAGCTACAGAATTTAAGAGACCATGGAGGTGCAGTCTCGTGGAACAGGTGTCTATTTATATGCAGCTGTCTCAGATAAAACCACTGTCAACAGAAAACAGGAAGAAGATATGGATATGTAATGTAGTTTCACAGGTTAATGGCCTCTTTCAGCAATGAAGCAGCCCAAGCCTCTTGCCTGAATCTTGACATCATTGAAATGAGTTATTGGGCATTTGCAACAGGATGCCATGATATGGAGGATGATATGATCAGTGAGGTTTTGGAAATCTGCTCACCAACTGAGCAGCCCCTCAAGTTTTATTGCTCCTGAGAGCCAGGCTGTCAGAAGGAGATAATCTTAGCAGGAAAGGGGCAACTTTTGGCCCATGGGAAATGGCTTAACTCTGAATGCCTGGCTGCACTGTCAAATAAAGCTGTGGATATGGGGATGCCCATCTCCCTGCCATTTTAATGAGCCTGGAGCTGCATTTATTGGTGTGGAATAAGAAAACAGGCGCAAAGTGAAAGATGAGAGTTTGCATGGGGTCTGGGGAAGAGATGACTCACCTTGGGGTCCATGTGGATGAAACTGTGTGTGCCCCTGATGGCAAATGTAGATCTACGCACCACATGACTGTGATGAAAATGGTAGTGGTCCTCCAGACCGCCAATCTGAGAATAAAAAAAACAGTTACTGGAAGTTAGCACTGACAAAAAACGACCTTCAGAAAAAGGTGGGGATATAATTAACAAATAAAATCAAATGAAAATAAAGGAATCTCAAGATGCTTGCTCATATGGCCATTCTACAAGAACAGTAATAAGAAAAATACATAAGTGAGCATACAGCAATCAGTGGATGGTGTGAAGTCCAGCAAGTATGAGCTTTCTCTTACAGTTTAATGCACTCTATAACAGTGGTCTCCAACCATCACACAGTCCATGTGAGCTGTTCTGCATGCCAACTTTGTATAAGCTATTTAGATAACATGAATTTAAATAAAACCAACATCCCTGGAGAGCTCCTTTGGAAGGGGTAAAGGAGATAAACGGCCAAACAACAATGTCGATAATGCAGAGGCAGCACAGCCTGAGACTGCAAAAAACCCAGAAAACCTCATTCAATAGGAAATATGAGTCCTACCTAAAATATTATATTCAGTCCCCTGTGCATCATGTTATGAAAATACAGCTATAAAAAAACTTAATCGGAATAATTGATTTTCCAGTCTTGTCTCACCCCAAGAAATCGGTCAGTGGTACAAAAAAAGTTGGGGCACTGCTCTTTAACATCCTAGGCTGAAATTCTGGCATTAGTTAGCTAAAGTAATTGTATATGTGTGGTCCAAAAAACAAGTTCTCCTCCATCTGAAAGTTTGTGCTGTTAAATAATGTACTCCAGATGAACTGGCTAAAAGTGTGGGCAGGAATGTATGCACATGTGCATCTGGCAAAGCGCCTTTCCATCAGTGTGTGCAGAATGACATCATATTTTCTCTTTTGCTGACTTTTTCTTTCTGACTTTGCTGGCTAGTTGTCAGCATTATGTTCACCTCACACACATTCTATGGAAATCTACATGCCATAAGCAGAAATCCTTTGAAGCTATGACCGAATATATATTCTGGGTTTGGTAATCATGGCATCGTAAGCCTTTGCATTTTGGCTCGAGACGGCGGTGGAAATGTTGCTTTGAGCTCTCGAGGCGTCTGTAAACCTCAGCATCAAGAATGCAAGGGAATTTGATTAAGAATGAGAGAAAGCACATTTCGAAACAAGAGCACACATATCTAGACTTCTTACCATACCTCCTACAAAGAAGACAAACAGACTGGTAGACAGATATTCAGCATACCAAAGCTGTCCATCATAAAAATATGGAATTTCGAAATCACAACTTTGAAAATCTGGGCTAGGATTCAGAAATAAGCCACACAGTGAGTCAGCAATTGGTCACAGATTGTAAGCAAAGCAGCAAACCAGCTGCATCTTTCTTGACTCTGATGATCATCCAAAAAGTATTAATTGCTTTTTAACTTTTAAACTCTCAGGAAACCCCAGAGGTTCCATATGTACATTTGCCAGTGTTTTCTCTGCTTCCATTTCCTATTAGTTACACACTGAATTGCAAGTATGTAAGATAAATAAATGTATATTTTGATACAGGAATAATGGGATAGGTACATCTTGTTTTGGGGTTTGATTTTTGTATGTTTGATTATTTTGTATATTGTGAAGCAATACTCAGGAGTGGGGTAGGAATATTCTCTGGAAAGAGTCCTGCACTGAGGGCACCATTGCAAACACAATTTTACACCAGGCAACACAAACATATCCTTATTACAGTTATATTTTATATAGCCACACTCTGTGCTGTAGGTGTCCAGTGTAAAGGTCACTTTGGCAGCATGATGAGCGCAGCATCTCTGCAGTCTTTTTAAAATGAGTATTATTTTAATAATAATTATATTTGCCAATAGCATTTAAATCTACTTTATGTGCATAGAACTACATTATAAACTAGAGAGGTGCATTTCCTGAAGAAAATGCGAGTGTGATTGCAGTGAAGCAGTGGCAGACCCTGCTCTACGCAATCGCCAAGGTTCACACAGGTGGAGCAGCATGAGTTTGGGGGTGCCAATACTTTTGATCAGACACATGTCTGATTGTGTGTTTGTAAGCATATACTTGGTGAGAGTGTAAATACATTTGATCAGATTGGTCATAGTGTGTATGCAACATGTTATTCAAGCAGAAGTACAGAAGACAAAAAAATAGAAACAGAAATGAAAAAACAATGGAAGTGAATGGGGAAAAGGGGGGGATAAAAACGAGTGTGGAGGGTAAACGAGTGCGCGGATCCCTTAGCCTTATACACACGCACCGATCCCGACTGTGTCGGATGTTTTAGAGTTGGAACGGTTTGGATATTTCGAAAATTGCGGCCAAAAAAACCAGAATAATAATCCAGACAATAATAATCCAGACAAAAAAAAACCCATAATGATAAAAATAATAACAATACTTTCAGATAACAATAGTGTGATTGCCTACTGCAATGACACTAATAAAAGCTGGTAAAAATCCCCCACATCTCAGTGGACTGCATGTAGTATTGCGACCACACGTTTGCGAATTTATGTATTAGGTCCAAGTTGACATTATTTATAGGCTGAGTTGTTTTTGTTGTTGTTGAATTACTGAGGCTTGGATTAACCACATTCACTTCACTATAGAAAATATGCTGTAAAATTTGATTTCACAGCAAAATATTGTTTTATTATATTATAATATTGCACTGTACAGACTGGTTTGGAGCAAAATATCAGAAAGCACCACATAGTGGCATATTTAATTTTTTGCATTGACACAAAGATTCTGAAAATCAGCATTTTACCGACTATTTTATGTGAACAGACACCATCTTTGATGTATGTGTATGTGCTAGTAAGAGCTTTAGTAAAGCACTGAAATGTGACTTTTAGCTAGGAGTTCATTTTGGTGGTTGAATTTGTGCATGCTAGTTAACGGAAGTGGAGGCTGAGTGGTTAGGGTTTTGAGCTACAGATCACAAGGCTGTGAATTCAAATCCCAGCACTGCCAAGCTGCCATGGTTAAATCCTCAAGCAAGACATTTAACCTTCTGCTGAGCACTTTTCATGCCAAAACTGTAGATCCTTTTAAATAAAAGTGTCAGCCAAATAAGCAAATGAGAATGTGAATCTACAGGATTAAGCATGTTTTTATTCACAGTACATTACTGGAAACTACGAGTATATTCTGAAAAAGTATGCTTACTGTAAAAGTGTTAAACTGTAAATATTACAATTATTTATTGCAATTTTAATGTACTCTGCTGTCAGTAAATTAGTGTAAGGAACTCAATTTAAATATAGCAAGTTTGATAATGGTGGTTTGTTCTACCATTGTAACAAAACCAAATATCACTGCCCATTTTGCTATGTTTCACAGACCCCTGTGTGTCTCCGGAGAACCACTACATTATCCACCCTCGATTACACAACCAGTGAGAAGCATTTGTACCCATAAAGGCCCCTCTTTTCTAACGCTTGTTCACTTACACAGAGACACTGGCGCTGATTGGGATCGAGTCTCAGATGGGAATGAGTCTCAGATGGGAATGAGTCTCAGATGGGATCGAGTCTCAGCAGATGGGATCGAGTCTCAGATAGGATCAAGTCTCAAATGGGATTGAATCTCTAATGGGATTGAGTCTCAAATAGGATCGAGTTTCAAATGGGATCAAGTTTCAAATAAGATTGAGTTTCAGATGGGATTGGGTCTCAAATGGGTTTGTGTCTCAAATGGGATCGACTATCAAATAAGTTTGAGTCTCAAATGGGATCAAATCTCATATGGGATTGAGTCTCAGATGGGACTGAGTCTCAGATGGGATCGAGTCTCAGATGGGTTTGTGTCTCAAATGGGATCGAGCCTCAAATGGGATTGAGTCTGAGATGGGATCGAATCTCAAATGGGATTGAGTTTCAGATGGGATTGAGTCTCAGATAGGATTGAGTCTCAACTAGGATCGAGTCTCAGATGATATAGAGTCTGAGATGGGATTGTGTCTCAGATGGGATTGGGTCTCAGATGGTATCACGTCTCAGACGGTGTAGAGTCTGAGATGGGATTGAGTCTGAGATGGGATTGAGTCTCAGATGGGATCAAGTCTCAGACAGTGTAGAGTCTGAGATGGGATTGAGTCTGATGGGATCGAGTCTCTGATGGGATCGAGTCTCAGATGGGTTTGTGTCTCAAATGGGATCGAGTCTCAAATAAGTTCCAGTCTCAAATGGGATTGTGTCTCAGATGGGACTGAGTCTCAGATGGGACTGAGTCTCAGATGGGACTGAGTCTCAGATGGGGTCATGTCTCAAATGGGATCGAGCCTCAAATGGGATTGAGTCTGAGATGGGATCGAATCTCAAATGGGATTGAGTTTCAGATGGGATTGAGTCTCAGATGGGATTGAGTCTCAGATAGGATTGAGTCTCAACTAGGATTGAGTCTCAGATGGTGTAGAGTCTGAGATGGGATTGTGTCTCAGATGGGATTGAGTCTCAGATGGTATCACGTCTCAGACGGTGTAGAGTCTGAGATGGGATTGTGTCTCAGATGGGATTGAGTCTCAGATGGTATCACGTCTCAGGCGGTGTAGAGTCTGAGATGGGATTGAGTCTCAGATGGGATTGAGTCTCAGATGGTATCACGTCTCAGATGGTGTAGAGTCTGAGATGGGATTGAGTCACAGATGGGATCACGTCTCATACAGTGTAGAGTCTTAGATGGGATTGAGTCTCAGATGCGATTGAGTCACAGATGGGATCAAGTCTCAAACAGTGTAGAGTCTGAGATGGGATTGAGTCTCAGATGGGATCAAGTGTCAGATAGGATTGAGTCTGAGATGGGATCAAGTCTCAGATGGGATCGAGTCTCAGATGGGATTGAGTCTGAGATGGGATCAAGTCTCAGATGGGATCGAGTCTCAGATAGGATTGAGTCTGAGATGGGATTGAGTCTGAGATGGGATTGAGTCTGAGATGGGATCAAGTCTCAGATGGGATCGAGTCTCAGATGGGATTGAGTCTCTGATGGGATCGAGTCTCAGATGGGATTGAGTCTCAGATGGGATCAAGTCTCAGATGGGATTGAGTCTCAAATGGGATTGAGTCTCAGATGGGATTGAGTCTCTGATGGGATTGAGTCACAGATGGGATCGAGTCTCTGATGGGATCGAGTCTCAGATGGGATCGAGTCTCTGATGGGATCGAGTCTCAGACAGAGCATTACAGCAGTGTTACAGCAGAGAGCGTCCGTGTAATAGCTTTACCCTCTCTACATTTCAACGCTTGGTGATAAGTGTTCTTTACGGTATTCATTCTGCGAAATCTGACCAAAAGTGAATTTAACAAAACCTTACCTGCCCCAGATTTGTAAAGCCATATTTCGAAGCAAGTTTATCAGCCTCTTCTGATCCTCCGCTGAGCCGCACAGCCCAGTGATTAGTAAAAACGCTCCGAGCCGGCGACGTGTTACACACCAACACAAAAGTGGACAACAGGAAAACACCAAACAAATGCATTTTTGTGTGTTTCTTTCCGGACGGCAGTTCTTTCCGGCGCTGGTAACTTTGTGTGAAACGCGGTGAACGGCAGAAATCCAAAAAGCTCACCAGAGCGCACGAGGCAGCGCGCGGCGGCGATAAACCCGCGCGTCACTTCTTCTCAAGGCGAAACTGCATACAGTTAAAATACATGTCACACTGGCGAACGCCCCTTTACTACCCTGGATTACTTCCCATTCAGGAAGGATGTAACTGAGATTAGAGCAACATACACTGAAGTGAGCGTCGAGCGCACGCGCGCGCACGGGAGCCTGTCAAGCAGCGTGGAAGGAGCTGGCGAATTTCAGAGAGCGCACACTTCACTGCGCGTGCAGGCGCGTGCCAAAACCGCTTTCCTGTAGCATGACATTTAGGGTCTCAATTCATCGGCTGGGTTCACATAGGCACAGAAATGCTCTCATCCACCCTACAATAATAAATCCTGTTGTAACTCCAATAAATATGATCTGATAATAGCAGAAGACTGACTGACTGTCAGCAGCTCCACTGATTATCCACGCATCATCTTCTCACTGTGCATTTAGACAATTCACTCTGTGCGAAAACGCCCACGATTCCGGTTCCTTACATTCACAGAGTCACTGCATTCTTATTTTCTCAGACACATACCAAAGGGAGGTGTCAACTGATATCCGAAACCTTCTTCTTTCTATTCAAGTTGTTTATTTCTGTGTATTTAAAGATTTAGCTTCAAATAATCCATGTGCCATATCGTTAGTTCTAAAACATGAATGGTGATTATGAATATTCATATTTGTAGACGAAAAGTTCTTAAACCAATATGAACAAAATCATATATCACATGAAAGTAGGGATTCTCAGGATAATGAAAATGTAAAAATTTGTGAAAAAAATATTTACATGTTGGGATCTAATAAATCATATTTGCAATATTGTAAATTGTAAGTATTATTTATTTTATTTTATTTTATTATATTTAATTGTATTATATTTAATTGTATTGTATTTAATTGTATTTTATTTTATTTTATTTATTTATTTATTTATTTATTTATTTATTTTTTGCTTCTATAAGCTACTGCATTCCCAGTAATGCATGGGAATGCCTAATAGCGCCCACAAAAAAATCCATGTAAAAAAAACCCCAAAAAAACTGGATGCAGGCTATTTTGTAAATAAGGGGAACTTAAAGGTGCACGGATCTGTTGCAGTCCGATAATAAAACAGCTGAGCTCCGAGTCTTACTGGAGAAGCCTGACCTCTTGTGACACCACATCTGAATTGCAAGCTGAACCCCTCATAACGTCCCTTCTGTTCTGTGTAGCTTGAAATAAATTATTTGTTGAACAAAAAAAAACTAAAAAAACGCCTCAATTTAGCAAATACCATTAACACTTTGCATTTTTTTTTCATGTAGTTACTGTATAAAAACCCTTAGATCTGAGCATGCAGATTCAAGCAGAAAAGAAGAGTGGACTTTATTTGTTAGTCTACATTTTGTAAATAACATTTTTATGTAATTGGTTTGACAGGATATTCAGATCAGTTACATTTAGTTTTACGTGTGGAGTGGTTTGAACAATAGAAACGGCCACAAAGCAGCTTTATAGAAAAAAATAAACAGATATTGCAGATGGCTGCAAGGAAAAACTCCCCGAGACCACATGAAGAAGAAACCTTGAAAGCTCAAAGGTTGAAAAGAAAACCCATCTTCATCTGGGTGACACTGGACACCAGATCATATGGTGGATCATAAATCATATGGTGGATAATTGTGTGATTTGGGGTTCCTTTTTTGCATATCCTAGCATATCCATAAGGCAGCACTCCAGAAGCAGATAGTCATAAGGGCCTTGCTCAAGGGCCCAACAGTGGCAGCTTGGTAGTTTGGGGGCTTGAATCCCCAGCTCACTGTTAGTGACACAGAGACTTAAGTGTGGGATCTGCCTGCATCTCCAATGTATGGAAGCAATATTGCTTTGAGACTGATGATACTAGTGCTTACTAGTGCTTAAAATAATAATAGTAATAATAGTAATGATAGCAGTAATAGTATAATAATAATAATAATAATAATAATAATAATAATAGTAATAGTAGTAGTAATAGTAATAATAATAATAATAATAATAATAATAATAATAATAATAGTAGTCATAGTAGTAGTAGTAGTAGTAGTAGTAGTAGTAGTAATAATAATAATAATAATAATAATAATAATAATAACAGCTGTCATCATCATCATCATGATCATCATCATAATAATACAATTTTCAACACTGTTTAAAGAATGTGTCCATTTAACTATTCAAAACAATTCTCATTTTTGTTACAAGGTTTTTTGCTGACACTGGCTGCTTTTTTGGTCTTAAATGAGTAACCAGGTTGAAAGCAACATGGCTGAGGTTGTTGATGTCGTTGCCGTTAGAATTGACACAGAATACACATTAGTCACTCTTAGTTAACTAGTATTCATACTAAAGGTTTGAAGACAGTAAAGATTTTCTATTGATGTACTTCAAATGTATTCCTATAATTGATCACTTACTTTCTAATTATTATTTGGTTGCCAGGGTTGTACCTTCAAATTGACTTGTCAAACTAAAGAATGAGAGAACTTCATTTTCTTCTTCCCATGATCTTCATAAGATTTGAAAGATGCACCTTCTTGTGGCATGTGGAATATTCAGCTCTTTCACGAGGGCGAGTGTGTTCAGGTAACAGGATTGAGCAAATGTGCTTTTCATAAGCTTTAAAGGAACAAACTGAAAAAATGATTGCATTTCAATATAAATTGTTGTTACAGCGGGCTGGGACAGGCAAAAAAAACTGTTTTCTAAGTGCTCTGGGTTTTATTAATGAACTGGGTTTCAGTTTAAAAGTTTATCTGAAACATTTACATAGGTGGCTGTGAAGGACACAATATATGTGTTTAAAATGTCTTTTACTTTTATGTAAAAGCAGTGGGCACAAATGGCACCCCAAAGAGGACAAATTGTTGGTGCACGTCTTGCTGGTGCATCTGTGACCAAGACAGCAAGTCTTTGTGATGTATCAAGA
>JAOUQY010000004.1:7769562-7784105 GCA_028566355.1 Doras micropoeus | reverse complement strand
TGTGGCCGGCTAGGCACCGGCTCCCCCGTGACCCTGAAAAGGAATAAGCGGCCAAGAAGATGAATGAATGAATGAATTACAGCAGTGTCATCTTTGAATAGGGTTTTATGTTGCCAGATGTTGGATTAATCATCAGGCTCCACCTTGAACACAATGACTTCAAAGTAGTATCTATTAAACTTTGAAGCATGCTGTTTTTCTTTCTTCGGCTTTATTTTTTTCTACTCTGTTGACTGGGAGTCACAAGGCAGGCTTATTAAAAAGGTCGGCATATTTCTGAACTGCTTTGTTTAACCAATAGCCCCCGCCAGCCCTTTTTGTGTGTGCGATAGGATATGAGTTATATGGCATGTTCAGCTTTGGCCCTGCTGTTAAATGCTTCCTATCATAACTTGCCTTCCAATTTGATCCACCTGTGTGATCTTGGGTGATCTATATTTTCTTTTAAATCCATGTCAAGTCAGAATGTAGATAGTTAGCTGTAGCTCACTCCACCAGGCTGATGTTTTAGTATCATGACCTCAGCTGTGCACTGGTGGGTTTTAATATCAGGCTTTTCATCTTTTGAGTTCTGAATTTGGTCTCTTCTGGGTTTGTCACCATGGAGAAGAGAGAAGAAGAAACCGTGGCAGACAAGCTAGGCAAACTTGTTTCTCTCTCACCCACTATGCCGTGCTTTACCTGTAGTGCTAGCTGAAGTGTAGTCATTATATTGTGCAATATTTAACTTTAGTTTTCATATTTTACATACACATCTCATTTCCAGAAAAGTTGGGACACTTTCTAAAAATGCAATAAACACTAAAATCTGTAATTTGTTAATTCGTTTGAAGTTTTATTTAACAGACAAAAGGAATTCATGGCTGTAACACACTAAAAGAAAAACAGTCAGGACAGAGGCATGTTTAACACTGGGTCACATTACCCTTTCTTTTAATTATACTTTTTAATCATTTGGGAATTGAAGATACTTATTGTTGCAGCTGTATAGAAGACTTGAGTTGCTCAACAGTGGTCGCCATTGTCTGATTCCCAGTTTCAGTAGGAGACAGATCTGAACTGCAGGCAGGCCAGTTAAGCGCACACACTTTATGTCTATGAAGCCACGCTATTGTAACTCATGGCATGTCCTCCTGAAATAGACACGGCGCTCCAGGGAAAAGACGGCAGCATACGTGTCTCCAAAATGCCAAGCTAATCCTCTATTTTAGTAGTGCACCCCTATGCCATCACAGGTTGCAGGTTTGTGTACTTTTTGTTGGTAACAGTCTGGATGATCTTTGGCACATAAAATCCAATGTCCATTTTCCCCAAAAAACGAGCTGAAATGTGGACTCCTGTCCTGTCTGTGTGTGACCACAGAACATTCCACTGTCTTTCTGTCTGTCTCAGATGACTTTGGGCCAAAAGAACTCGCCAGTATTTCTGGGTGAAATTAATATACGACTTCCTCTTTGCATAATAGAGTTTCAGTGTCTTGATGCAGTGGCGGACTGTGCTAAGCAACAGTGATTTCCCAAAGTACTCCCAAGCCCATGTGGCAGAATGAAGGTTTCTCAAACAATACCACCTGAGGGCTCGATGGTCGCACACATTCGGCAGTGGTTTTCGCCCTTGGCCTTCACACACCAAGATTTCCCCTGCCACTCTGAATCTTTTCAACTGTAGATTCTTTGTAAATTCTTTGCAGTCTTGAACTGACTGACAATTCTCTCACAAAGTTTGGAAGAAAAGTGGTGAACCATGACCCGCCTTGCTTGCAAAGACCAATGCTCCTTTTATACTGTTGCGCACAATTTCTTTTCGGAGTAGGGAGGTCTGCGGTCCTGCTACAGAGTTGAGCAGGGACTTTCCTGAAAAGCTCCCACTTTTCTTTTTAGTTTTAGTCATTCACTGTGAGCTGGAATCAACTTAGTCACAGAACATACAGACCTTTGGTCTTGCTTTAGTAAACAACAGTGTTTACCTGATTGTGTGTTCAAGGGTAGAAATTGGATATTTGCATTCACATGTTTGGTATATCTATGGATTTCTTTTCACCTGTTGCCTCTTACCATATGTAATTAATTTAGTTTTGTATTATAATTGGCATGCAAAGTAATGCAGACACTCTTGACATGTTTGGCTGCAGAGGTTCTCTAGTCCTAGTTTGTTATGGCGTTTGATCATCTCGTTCGTTTTCCGTTTTCCTGTAGCTTGTATGCTGTACTACCACAAGATGATTAGCGGGGAAACTCTTTCCATTTGGGTAGAGCATGGCTGTTCCACACTACGGCTGATTTCAAAGCTTTGGCAGAGACATGGAGCTATTCTCATGTCCTCTTGCGCAATCTTCATGCCACAACAGCAAAATGTTTATCCTGACCCTCCCCTTATTTTTGTTTTGCAGGAATAGTGTGTGCTCTGAATAATTTACAAATGTGGTAAACTCGCAAGGAGTCCGTCACCACATTCCCCTCTGTGTTTTTCCCTTTCCAACAGCAGCAGACACGTTGTTGATATACAAGTGAGGTCTCAGCTTCGTTAGCTTACAGAAAGTGTTCTGCCTGAAATAGAGATTTTGTGGATAAATGCCTCAAGATAGGAAATGCTAACACTCGAATAGGACAGAATTTAATAAAAATGTGTACCTTTGTAGGTCTGTGTGTGTTTGCATCCTTATTTTTTAGGCATTTCAAAGGCTTTAAGTACTTTACGGAGAAAATGAGGGACTAGTTATGGACTCATTTATTTCCTTATTTATTTATTACTCATTTCTGCAGTTATCCAATCAGCCAAACACAGCAGTGCATACATTCATGTAGATACAGACCAAGAGCTTCAGTTGGCACATCAGAATGAGACCACTGCCTTTGACTGTAGCATGGGTATTAATGCCAGGTGGGCTGGTTTGAATAAATCAGCTACTGATTTCCTCAGATTGTCACATACACAATGGTGTGAACTACTTAAGGCATCCAGTGAACTGCAGTTTTTCAGATAAACTCTTTGTTAATCAGAAAGGTCAATGGAGAATGGCCAGACTGGTTTAAGCTGAGGAAGTCTATGGTACCTTAAATTACCACTTTTTACAGCCATGGTGAATTGAAAAAGCATCTCAGAATGCATCCTGAACCGTACAGCACAAAACCACATCGGGTTCCTTTTACCGACAGGAATCTGAGATGATCTTGACCATAGTCTCACTGAAAAGGACCAGTTTTCAAACCTTCTGTTCTCGATCTGTACTGGAGGGATAAATGACACTCTTTTAAAAGACGTTTCCACAATTTTGATGAAAGTGGTGAAGTCGTCTTCTATCTGGTGAGGGTGAAGACAGTAGCATATAATTTACATCATTTTTCATGCAGTCCAGTGAGCCCTCGTGCCCTCTGCATGGACACGGGTTCATCCTGGAAGAGCGATTTGCATAGACTCTTCTCTCTAAAGGGACAAGTGGACTCGATCCTTACCAGCATAATGTTTCGCACAGCGTATCAGAGCCACCACCTTTTCCTTTCATTTGTCTTTACTCTTTCTATGTGTGTATTTACTACATAACAAAAATACTTATGTATATACATATGTAAATGAGATTATTTTTTACTTTAACGCTTGTGTCGTCATGCTTGTTAGACATTTTGTATTCACATTTCTTTGCAATAGCACTGCATTCTTCCTGGTTTTGCCATTAAAAAAAAAAAAAGAAACCATTTCCCTCAAGATAAACATCAGCATTTGAAGGTTTTGCAACTGTGCATTCCACTGCATGAGAAACGTTGTAACTGCCGTGCTCGGTTTGTTTCAGTGGCTTTTTTAACAAGTTCAGGCCCGAGAGCGTCTCTTGAAAATCACCGAATGACACTGCTATCTGCCGTCAATATTTTCTGATGAAAGTTCAGTTTCTGCTTTTTTTTTTTTTTTTTTTTTTTTTTCCCCCCACCCTTCACCTTCCTTCCCTGGGTGCCATGCGTCACTGCTGTCTGTCAAACAGTCACAGAGCTTGTGCATATTTATATTGAAAACTGGTGCAGAGCTGTTGGTTGCTTTCTAACGAGAGTGTGATGACTGTGTTTGTCCTTGCGAAACGTTGAAGATTCCTCTTTCAGAGCAGCAGCGATATTGTTCTGCTCAGTCAGGAGTTCTGAATGCATGCAATCTTTTGTCAGTAGATAGCAATAATTATCTGCATGCTGTACAGAATGCAAAACAACTTATTTATTCAAAGCCCTGTTCCAGAAATCAGTCTTTCTTTGTTGTAAACTTCAGAGTTAGTTTGTGGCCTTGAGCTTGTACATTTCTAGTTGGCTTCCTCACAAGCTGCCAATTGCTGTCGGCTTTGGCCTGGAGTTGTAATTTACAAAATAAATGTCATAAAAGAAATATAAATATATAAATGTCATTTAATTCTTATCCATTAGAGATTATTTTATGGCTATAAGTTTACGTGCTTGGATTTTTGGTTGAACTGGGAATATAAGCACACGCTCACACACACACACACACACACACACACACACACACACACACACACACACACACATATATATAAAACGCATACATATCTAAATGCATACTGGGAGTATAAGCATATATATAAATGTATACTCGGAGTATAAACACATATCTATCTATCTATCTATCTATCTATCTATCTATCTACGCAATCATATTAGAAACATACTGTTTTGTATTAAAGATTTCTTTAAACAAAGCCAAGTTGGCGGATCACTAATAAGATCAAATTTCATGTCACGCAGGTAAGTGCGAAAACTTTTTTTTTTTCTTTCCTGACCTAATGTTTCTGTCCCTTGAGCACACCTCTGGTCTAATTTGCTGTCTTCTGTGATATGATTCACATAAATACTTCTGGTTGGATTAGCCATTTCTGAGGATCTATTACAGAAGCTACACTAATTCATGTTTAGAAAACTAGAGTTCCCTGAACTACAGTTAGAATTTGTTTGTTTTTCATTATTTATTTTTCACAAACTCGGTTTGGTCAGTTGACCACAAAACCAAAACAAAACCTTTAGTCTTTGCGTTACAGGTAGACCGCTCTGATATTAGCCGTGTTCCCGTGCCAGTGTCCGTCTATGTCTATGCCTGGCGATCTGAAATCTGTATTGTATCAAAAGTGGAAAAAGCAGGGTCAGTGCATCCCTAGTGTGAATTTCATCTCAATCCTGTGGTAGAGATGTGTGTTGTCAGATGTCGGAGTCATCATTCATATTAGCACAAACAGTTATCCATTCTTTTACATGCTATAAATTTTGAGATTAAAATTCCTCCCGAACATTAAAGGGAACATCGCGTTTTGTCATGTTTGCAAAGCCGACCTTGCAAAAGTACTTACGTTCCAGAACTGACTGACTGCTTGATATCAAGCGTGGAAAAAAGGGGGAAGTCAAAATTCTTCAAATGTGAGTCACTAGATTCATTGCCTAGATAGGAATGTCTTGAAGGCTGGATGTCGCAACCACATTGACCATGCTTGGGATCGAGAGGGTACATGAAATATTTTCATTTTGCTGGAGTGCATGCTTTAAGCTTTAAGGTCAGGACAGAAACCCCAGCGTGTCCGTTTCACTAGTGTAAAAGTCTGAGGCTGTTTTCAAATACCTAATTTGCTGACCTTTATTATGCTGTCAATTCTAAAAAAACAATTTAAACCTTCAAACGATGGGAATGCTTTATATGGTGCTATTATAAATCAGACAACCCCTTTAATATCCATTGCCTTGAAAGCGGGAATGAAGGGTGATTTTAAAATGACACGTTTGTGATGTTTACCTTAATGGATACCAAGTTCCTTAAAAGAATAATCATTCAGAAATGTACAGAATTGCAACTGCAAGGCTAACATTAATAATATAACTGCGCGTGTCCAGTTCATGGCTAATATTATGATCTTACTGTGCATGCCTTACTGTAAGATACTGAAGTGAGCATCGTGTTCAGTTTCCGCCTGACTCACTGTTCTCTAAAATATAACACTTGTCAGCCCCTTTCATAACAACGCATACACCTCTGCTCATTCGTTCAGTTATCCAATAAGCCATATGACATCAGTGCAGAGCATAAATTTGTGCAGACACAGGTCAAGAACTGCTGATCTCCTGGCATTTTCATGTCTTTAGCGTTTAGGTCAGAAAAAAGAAATCCAGTGAGAAGCAGTTCTGGAGGTGGAATTGCTTTGTTCATGTTAGACTTGTTTGGGCTGACTGGAAGGAAAGGACAGGAGACACATTTGTCACTGTGCTTGCACACAGAGAAATTTAACCCATCCATGCAGTGAGACACACTAGTGACACATGCGCAGAGCGGTGGGCCGCCCTAGCCACAGCGCCCGCGGAGCCGATGACAAGACCATGACTGCCCCTAACTGTAGTAACCTTGGTTTAGATGCGCTTGTGAATGTCTAAAATATTCTGTAAGAATCTTGCGTAGCTTAAGTCACTTTGTATGTTTATTGTTTTTGAATGCAGACTTACTGATACTGAATTTGTGCATGTCTGTCTTCTGAGTCCTGTATTTAGAACAGTGCAAAGCTGCTACCTGACTTGTTAGGACAGACTAAAGAAACACATTTTGCCCACAAAGCATGTCCTGGCCGAACTATATTCTTAGAAAATTGTGATTGTTTTTTTTTTTTTTTTTTTAATTAAAACATTTTGTATTTAGTTGAGTTGAATAAGGTATTTTAGGGCTGTCCTTGAGTTAATCTTATTAGCCAGCCACTCCGTGAATTCAGCCGTGGCTCCTTATCATTTTCCAGCAGATTCCAGTGAGACATTGAAATTATTTTTTTTGGGGATGTAGAAAAATGTACAATGACTCAGATGGGGATGGATTTGGTCCCGGAAGCTATATGAGCTGTTATTTTGAAGCTTCAGATTTCGATAGTCTTTGTTTTTGCCTAGCAGAGAGCCATAAAAATTATACAAATAGAACAAAGAACATCTGTTTAGGGTGTTACAGGTGCCATTGATTGTAAAACTTTATTTACCTTGGCATAGTTGAGAAAGGACGCACGTCCTGCATCTGCAGAAGAGGGCAGTACAATAAACCCAGTACCGTATAAATTCCAGAACCGTAGGCTGTTTCATAACATTCCCGACTCGTTAGTATTTACACCTCCAAATTGTACATACACCAGCCCACGTTGTAACTCCGGCAATATTCCCATGGACCTGCAGGACTGAAACTGAAACTTCAACAGTTTTACAGGTATTTTGAAGAATGAAACATGTCAAAAGAGCAACGACAAAGAAAATGGCCTGTGTGCAGAAATGTGCCGTTCCAGGTTGCAAAGGGGATGCTGACGCTTTTTATGCCCTTCCCAAGGAAAACAAACTGTCACCAGACATGGCTTTTGTTCAGCATCCAGGAGAACTTTAATTCAGTGATGTTAGTTTGCTCTGCACACTTCTCTCAAATCTTGGGCAAGTTCAAGATATCAGGCTTCGGTCAGCATGTGACACTGATGAAGGGGGGTAGTTCCAACTTCATCGGCATCACAACCCCAACAGCAACCTGTGCGTAGCTAGCCATGCTGTCAGATTTTATCCACTTTTTGATGGTTGAAGCTAGATCATCCTTAAATTGAAAGTTTCATAGTTAGCAAGCTACATCCTTCTAGATGCTAACATTAGCTTCTCCACCACTGAAGTGGAAACAGTTGGACATCTAGACAGTCTGTTAAAATCAGTTTTGTCTGAGAACTGAAGTAGGACTTCTTTGCACGTTCGCATTTCAGAGTACATCTTATCAGCTCCCGCTTAGAAATGATGTAAGCTGTGAGCGCCGTCGCAATGCCTCGCTGTAAAGCAGCCGAGCAGAGCAGAGCTCATTGACAGGATAGGAGTCCACCAAAAAAAAGGAAAATAGCTTGTTTCATTCTAGAGCCAAATCATAGGGTTGTAAAATGGGCGTATAAAACTGCTTCTGGGCTTTTTTCATCCCAACCATAGTCACACTTTAAACTACTGAATAAGTGCATGCTGTGGCACCTTTAAGAGCTATCTAGTGTGGGTGCTATCTGATGTAAATGTTTGTGGCATGACCTACTTAACACCTGTACAAAACGTCCCTTCTGTAATTTCCAAAGAGCAGCACGGCTGATGCTGCAAGTGGCCGTCTCTGAGCCGAAACCTTGAATGTTTGAACGTTATGGTTACTTCCCCATCCTCCAGTGTAATTATACCCAACTTCCAACAAGAGTGTGTTTGAGTGATTGGTCCAGTTAATGGAGTTGAATGCCAGACAGGTCAAAAAGGCCAATAACCAAACCCAGATGTGTCTAAGTTACAAGACTTGCACGCTTACTTCATCAGCATCCACCCAAAAAACACTTCTGGCTGAACAGTAATGTCTGTAATGACTTGAGTGAGTAAAATATCAGTTGTAAGTATGTTCGCAGAAGCCTTGGTGTAATTTGTCACTGGCAGGACCTCATGTCCACTAAATCATCGGGTAAAGGTTACAAGGAAGGATAAACTGCTCAAACCCACCAAACTGCTTAAACGAGGCCAGGGGACACTGAAACGCCCAAGCTTTAACTTCAGCAATTAGAAACGGCTTTAAAGATGATTTAATAAGTCCAGGTGGGTGGTGTCCACTTGTCTGTGCATACACCCTGGTGGAGAATGAAACCCGAGCCGCTCTTTAGGGTTAGAGCAATAATGTACCACTTAAAAAGATTAAAACCATGAAACTATAATAGCGTTAGGTGTGTTTTCTTTGTTTATTTTTATAGATATAGGGCTGTGGCTTCTTCATGGTATTAATTTTTTTTTGTTGCTGTAATACCTTTTTTTTGGCTATAAAAACAGTTGAGAGAGGCTATTAAATTTAATAGCCGCATGAAAGTAGCCAGGTTAATGTTGTTATTTCTAAACCAATTATATCCGGGGGTATTACTACAACATCATTACTATGTTATTTTTTTTATTAATACATATACAAGTAAATACAATTAAAAGTTCTTGGGCATATGTTCCAAGTTTTATTTCATTAAAGGTTAGTATGGTTTGTTTTGTTTACAATTATCATTGTTGGGCTTATTCCCTGGATGTAAATCCAGTTCCCGTTGAGAGTTAAAGAATGCATACTTGCTCTTTTTTTTTGGCTGTGAAGGTCTACCAAGACTGCACTGTTTGCATTTTAAATGGCAACCCTGATGGAGAGAGATTCTTTACACCTTTGTTTTTTCATATAAAATGAGCCAGATGCCAGGGATTCATATCAGTGCTTGCTGTTCAGTATGGGAAATGTCCATCTGAATCACATCACGCAGTTGTTTTTATTAATACTTCCACAGAGAGATTGTATTTGGCCCACTTTGCTTGGCACTGTTGATTTTCCAGGTTTGTATCTAAAAGTCTCAATAATATTTGCCTTTTTAGTTACCCTAATAGCATGTTCCTCTTTGCTTTCTCCATTTCATTGAATTGTAGGAATCCAGCCTCCACATCTGAGGTTTTATCGTGTTCCCATCAGTGTCCTTCGTGTTCACAGGAATGATTCGGCTTGAGTTGATTGGAAGTGGTGCCAGCTATGCAGACACAGAGGTTAGCTTGTCATCAAAATGCAGCAACCGCGTGGACTTTGAATCACAACTGTCCTGAACAGTCTGAAGCCTAGGGCATTTCTAAGTGCAGTTATTAGCAAGAAAATTATCATATGTTTTCTAAAATGGTTCCTGTTACAGCCTGGCTGGTTGTTTTTACGGGAAGGAATTGTTTTTTTTTTTATATTGCTTACGTGGAAACACAAACGAATTTGCATCACTTCTGTGAGGTGAGCCTTAAAGTAAGAGTACACGCATTTCTCACTGTGTGTGTTTGTTTTCTAGTCTGGACTTGTCGTGCTGTAGAAGGAATCTGTTCTTGACGTGTTCTCATAAAGTTTTTGTTCCTTAAGGCCTTCAGCAAGGTGTTATTTTGTCAGTTAGAAAGTTGACACAAACTCTTTGACACTAAAGGAGGTTAAGGAGCTGTCTTTCAGTAATGTCTGTGAAGAATGTTCAGCTCAAGGGCGACTTGGCAGCAGTGAGCCTGACCACAGTCTCAGACAGGAAGTGGTGTGGAGTTAAAATCGGAGTGCCTCGACCAGTCAAGTAACCATCTACTTGTTGTACCAGGACCCAGTCCAGCCATCTGTGCTCAGATTGTCTGTCCCGGTGTTTGGCGTTCTCTTCCAGCTTTGCTCGTACACAACGCAAAACCACATGGCTAGCAATTACAGTGTCTTGGAAATAGCTGAGCTATGCAATGACAATGTGGCTTCGACAACCAGTGGGGTTTCTAGACCACAAAAACATACTCTGGCTCTTCCATAACATAGTGCTGGCAAGCGTGGCCTCTGCCGTCCTGCTAAAATTGCCCTTGACAGACTTGCTCTCACTAGAACTGTGGGCAGGAGAGAAATGAGCCATCCATCATCTTAATTTTTTCAGGTTTCCTATAGGAACCTATTTTTATAGTTTTTAGGACTTGTGTTGGCCATCCATCAGTGTTCCTTGCTAACACAATATACCACATTTCCTGTCAGATGCTTAGTCACTTAATGCTTAGTGATGGGATGCTTCATCAGTTACAGAGGGAAGTGGAATTTTCCCGGTATTTTGGTGGGTGGGTTAGCGAGAGCACTTCACTGGCACAGCACAGCCCTGGCACTGAACACCTGGAGCACTCAACAAAACGATGTTGTAAATTTAATGGCTTTTGATTGCATGTCCACTATTTGCAAAGGTAGCTCAGAGTTCAGTAGGAGTGTCTGGAGCATTTCAGTAGACAGAAATAGGCTTGTGTGCTGATATTTTTCTCTGCTCATAGTTTAACCTAATAATATCACAATTAACTGTTAAATCACCTAGAAACAATGGGCTCTATAAAGCAGGAGAATTATTGTTTTCACTATCTCATGTTTAACTGAAATATGAGAAGCCGTGTAGTCAGGAACTGCTTGCTGGTAGTGGCAGTTGTGATGACGAATTAATACTGCTGGATAGTGCACATCATTCCAGATTAACATGCTGATCAGCTCGCTGTAACATGGCATGCAAAGCCCTGCTCTTTCGATGTGATTTTGTATGACACTCATACTAGTGTTCAATTGCAGAGCTCTTGGGCAAAGTGTGTAAAAGCTGGCAGGTCTGTTAATATAATATAATCAGTGTAAATTTGTAGGAACATTTAAAGATTTATGTCACACAAGCCCAGAGAGAAGTCATTTTAACAGGGTGCGGTATGATCTTATAAAAGAGTCCCACTCACTGCAAAGAAGAAACCCAGCTGCAAACTTTTTGCGTAATAGCACAGTCTACATTACACCACACTTGTGCAAGTCTATTGCTTTATCTGAACAAGCCGTCCCTTTATATTGTTATTTATTTGTGATGCTTTGCAGTATTATATGGATTTATCTGTCTGCACTGTCTGTAAACATGATAAGCAGATGAAATAATCTAAACTTTTTTTCCCCTGTCATTTTCTCAAAGTGCTGTGGAAATAGGTTACCGGATATGTTTCGTTAGATGATGGTTTATTCTACGATAGATTAATAAGTAATAGTAAAATGCACGTGGATTTAAGAGGATTTAAAGGTAGCCGTTTCTTCTGGCCTGTTGCTTCATGGGTTTGCTAGACGTTTCTATTGAGACGTGTCAAAACTGGTCTCTGCTTATTATCTTTGCAAAACATGGTCATTAGTGAGTTCTTTACAGCCTTGTGTTTATTTGTTCGCTTGTCTAATCAACTCAATCCGAATTAACATGGATCTTTTACCGAGCAGCCGAGATTTAAGAGCCGAACACTGGCTCTTTGTCATTTATGAGATTTGAACTTTCCCACTTCAGATCATGAGCTGAAGCACACTGTGCACTCTGTGTACTGATGAGACACATTGATCATCCCTTGCTACTGAGATGGCTGTTCCACTAAGTGGTGTGTTGGCAGCTTTATAGAATAACTAAGTATTAGATCTACAGTAGTCATTGGATTATTGCTCCACCCTAAACACGTTTTTCTTTTTCTTTTAATTGAGTAATTAAAACAGCCTTTTGTTTCTCACTAAGACAGACTTACCGGGACACAACATGCTTGCATGTGGCTACATTTTGTTGTATATCTACTAAATCTTATGCTTACACCCAAACCATGTTTAAAGATTACACTACACACTATATGGAATGATTTAATATACGAATTTCAGGTGTAACTGCTGTCAGAAGGATAAAAGATACTTATGTACTAATTACAATGCTGTCTACTAGATCAGCCAAAGTAGTTATATCAGGGTAACTACACATCTATCACTCTTAAAGCTTCTGATCTCTGTAGATACCCTGTAGAAGCAATACACGGGTATACGTCATTAACGGACTGATATGAATTAAGAGCCAGCTGAGATTCCATGCAATAGGAATTTTTTTTTTTTGTTCCAAATCTTCAATCCATATAATATTCTGTTTAACAGTTTTTCATGTAGACTCGTTCCGATACACTCCAGATGTTGATCAGCATCGCTTAAAGCATGTGTTCTGCCTTGAAGCCAGATGTGTCCGTGGGTTAGCCACCAGCACGGGTTTCCCGTTGTGAAGTCTAAATGCTCCTTATTGGGAATGTCTGAGAATTCTCTCGGCACTTCCTGACATGACTTTATCTGATTGACTGCTTGATTTTGCGATGCTTAACATCCTCCCCCACCCTCCGACTTTCTTTGGAATGTAGGTGGTGTTCGTTGGTTGATGCAAAGATTGCAGCTGAACCTCAAGGATCAGTTTTTTCCATTCCTATAAACTGACGTAAAGTACATTTCCCATCAAATCTGTGCTCTTGTGAACCAATTGAGTTTTCTTAGACAGATCAGAAAACATGAAAACATTTAGAGACAGACTTGAGAAATTTAGTCGTACAGTATTGCTCTTCATGTGAACCACAGGATCAAGCCATTAGCAGAGGCTCCCACACAACATCTGGGGGAGGCATATATGGTTGGTTGGTTTTTCATGCTTTCTCACACTTTCATTTAATTTTGAATCATTTCTCAGCAAGCAAAAGAAAAGTGTGAAGGACTCATTTTTCCATCCACTGCACCTATCTGTGATCAGTTATCACAAGCACCGACACAATAACCTGCTGAACCACGCTATGCTTTATTATTGTCTTTTTCCTGTGCTCCTTTTGTCTACTAGCTTTGTATTCCACACAGCAGTTTCAATTGCTTTCATCCTTACATCACATGCAATGGAAAACTAGAGTAGTTCCACCGGTCTCTGTGCGTCTTTTTTAGGATTCAGGTTGTTCCTTTATTACTATTCGTGGCTGTCCTTGTCTCTATGGACTGTGTGGAATCTCTGGGAGGCTCATGGAGACCTATTTATTCTGTAGGCTTAAAATATGACACTATAATTATAAAGTGAACATTAAAATTGGAAAAGAGTCTTATTAAGCACTGTTCCTGTATTCCTGTATGAATGACATTAGCCTGATTTGCCAGGGAAATTTTCAGGGAGGTGCTGTTGGAAGAAATGCAAAGCAAAAAATACAACGTGCTCTCAGCTTCAACCTTTTGTAGTTATTTTAGTGTGTGCGCATTACTTACGATGGTTACACTATGAATAAATGTGCAGTAATATCTACAAATGTCTTTTATTTTTTAATTAGCTCCCACTTTGGGCTTCTTTTATTACTGATGTAGTCTTTTATTACTGATGTGTCTTGTGTGGAAAAAATTATAGATAAGCATTAATAATGTGCAATATAGAATTAGCAGTTCTTTTCATAAAGTAGAATTTTTGCATAGGGATTGAAAGTCTTCTGGGGTGGTTGCATGGAGGTATCGGAGTGTGTCTACTGTGATGATTTGTGACTTGTTAATTAAAATAATAATTATTATTAGTAGTAGTATTTGGAACAGTTAAGCAGTTGACACTGTGGCCTGCTGTGCGATTTGTATAAAACGTTAGGCCCAATGCACCTCAATTTTGGATCAGGAGTTCATAATTGATTTTGTAATTGAAGCCCATTCCAATCCATGGCCAAATTATGAACTCTCAAAGAGTGCTTAGCTGGCTGTGTTTCAGTGACTGAGTGACTTTCCTGTGGGATCCATGGGAAAGACATCAGTAAATAGGGCTGTAAAAAGTGTCTGAACGCACCCATTCGCTGATCCTGTTACATGTGCATTAGTGCAGCGTCCTAGTTAAAAGCTGTTTGTGATTGAGTGTCCATGCAGGCTGTGATTAGATGTGTTTAGTCATTCAGAACTGTAAGATACGTACAGTACCAGCCAACAGTGTGGACACACCTTCTTATTCAATGTTTTTATTTATTTATTTTTTCCTACATTGTAAATGAATACTGAAGTCATCCAGACTATGAAGGAACACATAAGGAGTCATGTAGTAAACTTAAACCTTTTAAATAAACCAAAAGTCTTTTGCTTTGATTACAGCTTTGCACACTCTTGGCATTCTCTCAGTCAGCTTCATGAGGTAATCACCTGAAATGGTTTTCCAACAGTCCTGAAGGAGTTCCCAGAGGTGCTGAGTAACTTGT
>JAOUQY010000004.1:7755280-7766494 GCA_028566355.1 Doras micropoeus | reverse complement strand
AGCTCACAGACGCCCGTGATTGGACAGTGTCGCTCTGATTGACATGGGGGAGAGCGTATGCTGCCCCTCCCACCCTTAGAGCACGGCCAATCTCTCTCAATCTCTCTGAGCTCCCGGCTACGGGCAGCTATAGCATCACCCGGATTCGAACTGGCGATCTCCGAATGATAGGGCGAACGCGTTGCCGTTGCGAGTAAAAATTTTGTATATGCAGGAAGGCATCATGGGGCCATTGAAAATGCTGTTACCATTTATCACTGGTCTATTTTAAGAGAAACGACTGTTGAATGTTGACTCATTATTCACTTTACTCTAATTGATAAAAGTGAAATATTAAAGATGATCGATGTCTCTTCATTTTTCATGGATTTTTTTTTTTAGGTTTTTTGTTGTTCATCTGTTATATTGATTAGAATTGGAGTTTAATGAAAGCCATCGGTTCGCCAATTTAAATAAGAGTAACGCAGCACGATGCAACCGAAAAGAGAAACTATTCTTTCATTAAACGAGTAACGTAACGGTCAGTTTAGGAATGTTTGTGTTTACTGATGGCGCTGCTGGTTTGCGTAATTTAATAAATGTTTCTTTACCGCGTTATTATGACAGCACTATTTTAACCACTTAGTGTTAGTAGTGTTAGCGTTTAAGGTCTAACAATAAACTCCAGTCATGTTTAGTTTCATAGTAGTGACTTCACACTTCACAATTCAGTGCAATTCTCAGAGTATTTTTAACAAAATTTGGCTGAAGAAAAACAGAAAAAGTACTTTTTTAATATTTATATGTAATACATATAAACCCTGCCTGTATAAAGTTAAATAAATTAAGGATTGTTATGAACAGAGATTTAATATTCTAAACAAAATGACTACTATAGGTTCACTGTATCTTAAAAATAAATAAATAAATAAATATATACATTTATAAATTCTCCCCAAAATTTGATTGAATAAACCAGGATTCTGACCCAGGGAAGATGATTGATTGAAACGTAATGAGCCTGGTTCTAGTTTTAGCTCTAAGCAGAGCGTTTCAACAATGTACATGTTCATAATGTTAAAAGGAGTGGTTAAAAACTGCATGTGGACTGTGGCCTGAATATACACTGCCAAACATAATGTGCCAATCCTCATCAACCATTTTATCTCTTTTTTAAATAAGGCAGTAGTTTCTAGGCCTGGGTGATGTGGACAAATCTTGTATCATGTGATGGGTGTCTGGTGTAAGATGTATATCGTCTTGTATTACGTTTTTATTTTCTGAAATTGATTCTCTGTATAAAAGTATCTATACAAAATGCATTTATGACTGGTCTGCAGCATACTTATAAATAACTAGTGACTAGTTTTCCCAAACCATGTCTAAATGACAGAAGTACGTCCCTTTTCCTCATCTCCTAGTTGAGCTAATGCCTCTTCTGTGTCAGGGCGTTGTGTGGAGTTTGCAACGTGTCGTGCTCGTCCATACTTGTTTTTGTGTTTGTTACAGCACACTGCTAGTAGCTCCTAGTGGTGCACAGCCCTTGCAGTTCCTTCACCAGTGAGCCAAAATGGTCTCATTGTGTCACATAATGTCATAAATAATCAGTGAGCATAAACGTACCAGGTTACCGATGCACAATGTAACCTGTTCATGCAGTAATCCGAGCTCATTTTGAAAACGGGGACAAGAGGCAGATATGAGAAGAAGCGCTTTCTCTTGGTGTTGGAGCACGGTTAAATATTTATAGGTATGCCAACACGTGCTAAACTCCCAGTCCATGGATGAAATAAACACAGGAAGTTCCAAAGAAGTCTAATTCTGCAGAAAGAATCCAGATGATTGACCACTTAGAGTAATTGGTTTTTGGCCACTTTTTCTAATCTGGTTATTTCATCTAATTGTTTTCTATTCTAATAGATCCTCATTTATACACGACTTCAGTTCCTTTCTGCAGTACATGGGCTATAAATGCAATCTAACCTAACCCTTTAAGTTGTGCTTTATATAAAAGGACTGCTTGAAGTGTGGAGCAGATGTTTTTTTCCCCCTCAGGCTTCTTTTGACTTTTGGCTTCGCTTCGACCGTGATATTGGATTGTGTCTATCTCCAGTCGGTTTCACAGCCCATGTAAATTCATGGAGTGAAAAATAACACGAAAGCGCAAGCAAGTTCTATCTTTCTTGCTCTGAAATGGAGCAGGCTTTTGATGTCACCTTGCTTTTACGTAGCTGAAGTCAAGAGTACTTTTAGCTTTCCCCTTGAAAGTATGAGCAATCACGTCTGCGCTTTTATTTAATAGGGCCGAATCTCAGGAGGGAAAGTCAGAACAATATTTTTATGCAAGTCAGTTCTCTTTCAACTAAACCATCCTTCAGCCATTAGCTCTACTGAGAGCTTTTTTTTTTTTAAATATTACATTCCGGTGTTATTGTTTCTCCCCACAAGTAGGTTGGGCTATATGATTGATTGCTCATACCATTAGTCACTGTCTGTTTTCCTGAAACAAAAAAAGCACAAAACAGATGGCATGCTGTAGAAACCTGTGCTGGTTTTAATGGGCTTTGAAGCAGGACTGCTTAGGGCTGAGTAACTTCAATACTTTTATGGCACTGACCAAATTGCTTAGATACTATCGAGGAATAAAAGAATGCCGTTTGGTACCAAATTTACATACTTAAGGAGAAAATCTTCTCAGATTCAGTGAGCCAGTAAGCATGCAGCATGTTCTATCAACATCTCATAATGCTGCTGATTGGCAGTCTAATGTAACGTTACACAAAGACATACAGGAAAAACACTACGTTATGCCCAGATACAGGGGGGGTGTGTGTGTGTGTGTGTGTGTGTGTGTGTGGTGTTGTGTTGTGTTTTGAGAGGCTTGAATGCAGTGTGCGTTGCATAGTAGGTGAAAAAAGTTTAAGAGGTCAAGAGCTCCATTTTATCAAGCTCGATGCCAATAGTGTGCGATGCAATATGTGCAAAAAGGACATTGCTTCCAAGACCAGGAACATGACAAATTTGATGAAACACTTGAACGTGCATGGAATAAATTTAAGATCAGAATGTTACTCTGCGTTCAACTGAAGAAGAACCGACCTCTGCCTTCTCCCTCTCATCATTCAGGTCTGTCTAATTTGCCCAGGACGGCGAGTAGGGTTTTACAAGGTGACTTTTAACAAACATTAAATATTCACATAACTTATACATTGTATACTAAATTTAATGCCCCTGTAAAAGGTGCGCTGCACCGTATAGATATGTACCGTAATGTGTAATGTAATTTTATTTTTTGTTAAAATGGGCATTGACGGAAGTATCCTTCAGGAGCCAGTATGGAAGTCAAGGTATTGACTTTGGTTTTTGAATGATATCCAGACCTTGGACTGCTTACCTAACTCACTCACTCTTTATTATATATATTGCTTTTTGGAGCCATCTCTGACTTGGCATTTCTCACTTGAAATAACTTAAGTCAATTGTGCTGTTGCAAGTTATTTTGGTTCTCTCTGATCTAAGAGGTTTAGGTCCTGCTGCAGTGCTTTTGTAGCTTGTATAATGTCTTTTGCTTCCACGCTTAAGCCTTTTAAGCCTAGCACTTGCATAATAGATGAAAAGTGTTTAAGATCCACTCCGGCAGTCATTCTCGCCGTTGTCACATGCCCGTTTTTTAAATACGGTTTGCGTCACAGGCCACTGACGTAGCCTCTGGTGAACACAGAGGGGGGGTGTTAATTATTCCCTAGTAGTTGAGAGGTGTGTGGTGGTCCTTTTCACAGCTTACATACTCAGTAAAGTGGGAGCTGATCACAACTTTGTCAAGATCACAGCTACTAAGCTACTTAGAAAGGCAGCTTTTGTGTGCACAAAGCTTATTTCACCAAGCTAATAAACCTTCTTTGATTCAATACAGTAGTATGGATGCTTCTGATAATCTGACGGTCCAGCACAGGGAATTTCCTGACATATTTACTTACTTACTGAGAGAGTCAGGTGAGTAGATCAGTGTGTTTGGGCCTGATAGATGTGTAGAATAAACCGCGCTCCCTGCATAAGCTGAGGTCACAGGCGCTTGACTTGTATCTCACACCAACCTGACTTCTTTTGTAAAGTAGACTGGTAATAGAACATTTGTGTGTATTTCAAGAAATGGTCAGGATTACACAGTTCAGCTTAGAATCATGTTTTTTTTTTATATTACATTTTTTTTATAGATGGTGGAGGCATAATGTTTTTGGGTTTGTGTGTCCGTTCATCTAAGAATCTCATCTCGAGCGAGTGGCTGAATGTTTGTTGGATTTGTATGGAATTATCGCTGTAACCAACAGATGATCACGCTTAAAGTCACTGCAAGATCAAATGTCTGAAATGGTTTTTCTGATCTGCTCGTATAGACGGCAGGTTTTTTTTATTTTTTTTTTTATCTCTCGGGCCTACACATCCTTTTCAAAAAACATGCATCTCACTAAATATAACACTGTATTGTATAACCATTTATCATCACATGCTTGGTTTAGACTATGTGACTGGAGTTATGGAGGTCACATGTCTGAGGATTTACTGCATACAGCTTGCCTTGTAGACTTTGTGCCGTAAATAAGGAGTTTTGAGGATGTCCAAATGCCTTTCTTGATGCTGCTGTTTTAGCCTTTTGGCAAAAAAAACGTAAAGCCACACTATTTCACTTCGAGTGTTATCCAGTATGGCAAACAAAAAGTGTGCAATCAATATATACAGGTTGCATTCTGATAGTAAGGGTCCATAAGCTGTATCTGCTGCTCCCTACACACTGCAAAGAATGTAGAATCCAAGGTATCTTCACACTCGGCCGCTAAAACGGCTTCATTTGGAACGCCCTGCAACTTCATCATCAGGGTCACGACTTGATGACATTTGTTGTGTTCACGTAACATGGCGATATACCGTTCAGAGTCTACTTCTCAGTTCATTAATAACCGAAAGGAACATACCCATGGACTTCATAATGTACATTAACCAAACAGGCGTAGACATGTTTCTGTTAGAGCTGGGTGCTGGTGCTGCCGTTGTGCCGAAGCTGACCTGTGAGAAGCTTTCCCCCTCTTCAGCTGGAGGTCAGCGTGGTTCCTTATTAACCTTGTGCAGCTTGTTAACTTCCTGCCAGTTAATGGTGCGGCTCGGCAAAAGCGGCTCTGAATGCTTAACAAACCCTCAAAGAAAGTAAAGATTAACTTTCTAATGGGCTCACTTTCCCGTTTCAACTTGTGTGCACTCGTTCTTTAAAGGGCAACATTTGTCAGGAGGTGTCGTCCCCCCCCCCCATCTACACTTGAAAGTAGTTCTGTAGTGTTCTCCAGTTCTGGTTTCCTTTACTGTCTATGCTCAGATGAAATGGTTCTTGCTACTAGCTGATGGATTGTGCCCCATTACCCAAAAACTACTCTTTTCTTGTATTTTACTGATGGAACAATTTTATTAGGATTCCCTGAATAACTCTGAAATTGCTGTTCACTTTATGGATGGTCATTTCTCATGCCTGAGGTGTTCCTGCAGGGGTTATTTATTTTGGTAGAAATGATTTGGCCTCATCTCTGGCAGGAGATTGAGAGGTCATATTTAGGCTTGTGTCATACTAACAGATGGTGCACTTTTCCATTTCGGAGAACATATTAAAAAGCATTCTCCTTTAAAAACATCCTCTCCAGCCTTGCAGTACCCAAAGGACCTTACTGTAACCTTCCATGTCCCTTTCCTCACCCAGAAATAAACCAGCATTAATGAATCAACTACGATTAATAGTTTGATAAACAGTTTTCTCTTCATGGCTAGATTTTTGTTGAATCTTGTCTTCTTACTAACAGAAAAGCTCCCCATGTCTCTTCAGCATTTGAGTCAGTTAGTACTGAATCTGTGGATAAAGATTCAGATCACATTTCTTAATCTGGTGTGAAAAATGGTGTGACTTCCTGTGCTTCCTTGAACTAACCTGAAAAATATGAGGTTATGATCTAAGGCTGCGTGAAGTAGATGTCAGAGCTCAAGGTAAACGGTGTGCTGACATCGCTGAGATTATTAAAGGGTTGTGTGATGCATTAGCATCCCAAAGCATTTTATTCCTATTACATCTGTAATGATTACACTTCATTACAATTTTTTATTCATTAATGAGCAGGATTCTGAGCATTTTCGGGCTGGTTAATTACTGTTCCCTCATCAGCATCTCTCGAAGTTAATAAGACAGGAAATGTCACGTCATGCCTGTCACGTTACCGTTTTCTCTTGGGACAAGTACATGTGATTTTAAGAATGTTAATTAGCTGTTGTCTACTAATATCTTCAGTTGTATTAGTACAGTCTTGATGGCTAACCTGTATGCATCATCTGATGACCTAATGCTTTGCCACTTGTTCATTTACAAAAAGTCTGTTTGGTAATGCTATGTATCCTCACGGCCATGCAGCTCATACTCTGCTCATCTCTGCAGCTATAACTGTCGGATAAGTCCTGGCTCTCTGGAGTTTCTATAGTAACCACGGACTGTCAAGTGTTTGGGGCCCTTTTGTTGTCTTTCATTGGCCTTTTCATCCTTTCTCACACCACCAATCTCCATCTCCATCTCCATTCATCTGACTCTGACTTTTTGTGACCCTCTGCAAACGACCCATTATAATGAAGCGCTATATGGAGAGTGCGATGTGCTGTGTTAAGAAGATTTCACTTCATTTAGTTTGAGAGAATCATTGACCAGCTAGCGTTTGCTGAAAGAACGGTCAGTTTACGAGAGCTGACATGCATAAGACTGCGCTTGGCACTGGATCGATCTGCCTTTAATAGATTCTGAGGAACTCACAGATAAGGCTTACTGTTTTGCAGTGTTCAGACTCGAGTAATTCAGTATGTGTGCAATCACATTCTTTTCACAGTTGCTCCTTCTATAGTGCTGACATCTTCCAGGCAAAAAATAGCTTGAGCCATTCCCTGTGCGATGATAACTTAAATCAATGTGGACTTGCTCCTGTAAGAGCCATAACTTCTCACATGTCCGTGTACTCCATGAACAGTACACAAGCAGCTCTGCTTCAGCTGAAAGGTCGCTGGTAGAAACTATAGCACACTGTGAATTTTTTTTTCCCCACTCTTCACTCAGCCCCCAGGAAAGCTAGCATGCAGCTGGCACCTTTTCCTCTGGGCCCCATCATAAATTTGCACAAAATCTTTTGGGGATTCATTTGCAGTAGATGAAATGCTAATAGCCTCATATTTAGGAAAAAATGAGGAAAAATGTGCTGTTAGGCAGCCATTAAGTGTTCCCTGGGTGAGCATGGCAGCGGCACATTTCTGGCACAGCTGCTCAATTGAGAAATGGGTCTAATTGGTCATTGTCCGTGCGCACCAGGACCTTGTAGTGCAGTCTAATCTATGTTGAGAGCAGTTTGAGTACTTTCAGAAATCACCTGTGATGCGGAACGTGTGTAAATTCATCATGAACTTCTTGAAGACTGCAAAGCCGCTGACTTGGAAATATGGAAAAAGTTGTGCACGGTGTACGTGTCACATAGTACTGGCTCGTTTTAACACCGAAGGTTTTTTTTTTTTCCCAGGCTCAGGGTTGTTCGAGCCCAGAGTCTGGTACAGTCGGTGAAGCGTGAACGCTGGATCGGACCCCGGGAGAGGTCCAGGGAAATGATCAGTAATCCTTTAGAAAATGGTGGTCTGGGCTTTGCTGTCACAGAACCCCGGTGTGAGTTGTGGAAGCTATCCACCGCATACACACAAGCTCACTGTACCTTGTAATACGGTTCACTTCTCCTGTTACTTTCTACTTTCATGATGCTGTGGAAAGGGTTATTATGGTACCTGATGCATAAAACCACACTTTCGTAGAACTGGAGCGCTGACCTTTGTTGTGGTTCAAGAATCGACACTAAGAGCGTCATGAAAAACATGCATCTTGTGTCTGCCTGCATGGCTACAGATCATCATTGGCTCCTTGTTCGCAGCTGTTCCTGCATGAGGAAATGAGATTCCTCCCAAAATCGCTGTTCTTCACTGTTTCAGTATTGGTAGGAAAGGAATAATATTATTATTATTATTATTATAATAATAATAATAATAATGATCCTAGTGTCTCAGATTTTGTAGTTGATCCATGCCTTGGGAACATGTGAAAGCAAACCTGTGACTTTGAGCCTCTGCCACAAGTGGGCCTGGATACAGAATTAAGTATTCAGACAAGGTGTGAAAATGCTTATAGATTCCGCTAGGAGCCAAGCTGTTCTGCAGAATTTATGCTGTTTTTCACAGAGTATGAATCTTGATCCCAACGTCCTCAACATAGTGGTGTGTGTGCAAAAGTTTCAACCCCACTCTCACCCTCCCCTTCAGGAAAATTGACCAATTCCTCTAGCTCCTGATTTTTAATTCAGGGCTCCTGCAAGATTTTCTAAAGAACTTACTTGGAGCAGCCGTCACCGCAAGTAAGCCTCTATGTTAATAAACATTTCAACATTTCTTTTTCCAGGGAGCTTCAGTGCTTCTGACTGCCTGCTCGCACTCGCACTCGCATGAAATAAAAACTCCCACAACTATTTTTTTTCGGTCAAGTCCCAAAGGATGCCAGTCCCAATGCACACCTCGAGCTGAAGGCGTTGAAATTTTGGGAGAGTGACTAAAGGCATGAATAACACAGTAACAGTGTGGAGTCCTCTTAAAAAGGAAAACGGTCTGTAGAAGCGTAGGGTCCTTATGGTTAAGAGGACAACATAAGGTTGATGAAGCAAAACAACTCTCTGAGATGAAAGGGTCAGGGAGAGTCAGAGGACAAGTTCATGCTGGGTGAAAAATCCCAGATGGGCATCTTCTGCTGCTCTGCTTCGGGCTGCAAATTTGGGCCTCAAGTTTGGGAGGGGAAGCTTTTCATTATCTGTTGCTTGCACATGTGGGTGCACACACGTCTGGCTAACTGAGATCGGGCGCGTTTCGTTAAGACTTTATGTAAACTTGGACGTGCATATTTAACTCCTTCTATAGACATTTCAGACCTGCATTTGGTGCATGATGTATATGATTAGGCTGAGATCGATTTTCCTTTCAAGTCCTGAATAAGCCGTCACAGCGAAGATTAAAAAAAGATAAAATGGCAGAAATGACACTGCTCTGAAAAGTAAGGGCAACTGCAGACCATGATCTAGTTTTTCAAGGACTTGCGTGGACTGTAAAGCACACCAGAGATTTTGTGTGTGTGTTCGTTCGTGTGTGTGTGTTCGTTCGTTCGTGTGTGTGTGTTCGTTCGTTCGTGTGTGTGTGTTCGTTCGTGTGTGTGTGTGTGTTCGTTCGTGTGTGTGTGTGTTCGTTCGTGTGTGTGTGTGTTCGTGTGTGTGTGTGTGTGTGTGTTCGTGTGTTCGTTCGTGTGTGTGTGTGTGTGTGTGTTCGTGTGTGTGTGTTCGTTCGTTCGTGTGTGTTCGTGTGTGTGTGTTCGTTCGTTCGTGTGTGTTCGTGTGTGTGTGTTCGTTCGTTCGTGTGTGTGTGTGTGTGTGTGTGTTCGTTCGTGTGTGTGTGTTCGTTCGTGTGTGTGTGTGTGTGTGTGTGTGTGTGTGTGTGTGTGTGTTTGTATTACAATGAGCCAAGCTCTAGTATCCCAGGAGTAGCATGTAGGTTCTGCCTTTCTTGATCTTGACACTTATTTAATTGGAAAATAAACAACTGCCAGATTATTTTTTAAAACAATCATGGCATTGCATTTCAATGAGATTGTTGTATAGCTCTTCCATTTCAGTAATTATCCCTAGAGGCTGCTGCAAACTTAACACGAACCGTGCTGCCTGTCACCATTACACATTTCCTTTGTTTCGTTTTTTTCCACCACTGGAACACACTTTGGTTTCCATTAGCTCTCTCCTCTAGTTAAAATGTAGCAGGAGATTGTGTGCTTGTAAAGATTGCTATGCAGATAGTTAGGAGCACTAATGGTACATGTCAGGTTAGGTAGAGGCTAATTGTAGATGATGGCACTAATTTGTGTGGGAATGTGGGGCTCTCGTTTGGAAATCTAGTGCGGCGCAGCTCTCTTTTCTGAACCTACACGACGAGTCGAAGGTACACTGGGAGGTAATTAGGCCGCCTGCACATTTCTCACGACACAGCGCTGCTTTTAGATGTTAGCGCAGTGTAGCGCTGACAGGCTAGCATTACTGCTGCGTCTTGCCTATTTTTTAAGGTCTGCTTTCAGCCCTGTCCATAAATATCTTTCTCCCCGACGTTCTCTGCATTCCTTCGAGATGCAGTGCAAGTGCAGGCCCTCCCAGACTTGGCATTAGAAACGTATTCATCGTCCTATGGGCTTTGGCTTAGATTTCAAGATTTCGGATCAGAGTCTAAAGACAAATCTCTGCTCCAGATATCCTCTGTTTTGTCGCCATGTTCACCTTGTGTGCATTCGAAGGGTTGAGCATGATGGTGGGATGATATGACAGTGAAAAGTATGACATGGTTTTTGTCTCTGTGCTCATCCAGATCTGGAGTGAGAAGCTCTAAATCCAGCTGTGATTAGGTCCAGTCTTTTAAGTCTCTTATCTCGGCTTGATCAGAATACACCTGCTCTCGGCTCTACGTTCTCTTCTCCACTGCTTCATCCAGAACAGAAGGAGTTACTTATAACTTCCCTACATTTCATCTTCTTTTGTACCCTACTTATTTCATTATGCTGTAATCCTTTTATTCATATTTCATCCCTGTTCTCTAATCTGCGCTTCTCTTTATGGTTGCTAGGCTTCACTGCCTCGGAGCAGATCTGTTTTTGGAATGCTATCTGCTTTGCTTTGCCACACTCTTTTTTTTTTTTTTTCTTTCTTTTTTTTGGCTTATGTTATTTGTGTTGACATGCGGTAATCCAAGCTGTTTACTTGAGATTAAATAGAAGAGAATGGAAAGGGATCAGGACTGGAATCTGAATGGTGGCGCTTTTATTTATTTATTTATTTATTTTTAATTTCACCTCCAGTACATCAATATTACCATATCTGTTCAAATCAGTAGCAAACCCAAAGGCTTGTGTTACGTGTTCCGTAGTAAACATAACTAATATCTAAACATATTAAACAAACGGATTAGCACCCAATCTAGCACAAAATCTAGCATGCATACTTAAGATGGTCAGATGGAGTTAAGTGATCTAGTGTCCTTTACATACAGGGGTTGGACAATGAAACTGAAACACCTGTCATTTTAGTGTGGGAGGTTTCATGGCTAAATTGGACC
>JAOUQY010000004.1:7537338-7551225 GCA_028566355.1 Doras micropoeus | reverse complement strand
ACACACACACACACACACACACACACACACACACACACACACACACACACACACACACACACACACATATATATACAAACCAGCCCTGACTAAACCCCTCCATTTACATTGACTCACTAACTAAATTACACACAGCTAGCACACACAATCACCTGCTTGCTGTGGGCGTCTGCCGCCCCTCGACCACCCACCCCCACCCCACTTCCTGTTTCCCCCTCTCCTTTGGCAATGTGCGGTAACCATGACAACGAGTATCAGGGAACCATAAGTACAGAGAAATGTTTTGTCTGAGGCTGTCAGGATATCCCATGTAAGCAAACAGGGATGCAAGCTGTGGCTTAAAAAAAACGATAAATGCTAAAATAAAACCATAAATAGCAAACAGCGCAAGGTTAACATTGCTGCAGGTACGAAAAATGAAGAAGACAGAAGATGAGGCGTGTTAAACGTTCATATTTAGAGAGGAAATTACAACTGCTGTCAATTTGAAGCCGTGCAGCACAGACCAAGTGAAGCGACAATTAAGGCAGAATAGTCATGTTCCTAAGCAACAGAGGCCTGTCACATTGACGGCTAATCATCCAAGCAATCCCTTGTTGGACTTTTTAGTCAAACCAAATGCCTCTGTAGAGAGGTTTGTTTGTTTCTGTGCATGGCTTTCATACCCAGGATTCTCTGCATCTAAGGTGATGCTTATTGCTTCTTTCTTTCATACGTTTTATGTGCAGATTTTGGGTTTCATGATGATTCACAATACAGAGTTCCTCTAACAAAAGATCAGAAATTACAGAAAATTTAACAGAACTCTGTGTCATATCTGTGTCAGATGTCAGATGCAATCATCAGCTGTCATAACTATTTATATCCAGTGACATAACGTTATATGCCATGTGTTACAGTTTCTGGAATTGGTATGACATAATGTAGCTGTCATAATACTATTTTTGACAAATGTAGAATTAGCAATGATAATACATTTACAGTTCGACATGTCACATACTGAAAGCCCACAGTCGTGCCGTAGTCAGCATGAGGGACCTGTCATGAAATATGTTTCAGAGCACTAGATGCAACGTGGTCTGTCATGCAATCAAACATCACATTACCACTAAATATAAACAATTAACAATGCCACATGACCACTGGCATAATGCGTCATATCCAACTAGGTAGCAATTATTAAAAATCTGAGATTCATTCAAATGAAATCAATAACTGTATCATATCATATATCAAAACCTAAAACTGATTCATAATGACCTGAGTATGAAGGTAAATAAACTGCCCAGTAATTCCAGGATAAGGGCACAACCAATTAGCAGTCTATGCTCCTGGGTTTAATAACGCCATTGTATAGCTTCCGAACATCTTATACTGTATCTCAAAAGCACTGGATATGCCGGCCAATGCGGAGCTGAGTCCTTCCAGTCTTTCTTAGTTTAGAACAAAGGTGCTATTGAATGCAGCAGGGCAGTTAAGAGCACCCAAATGGAGCTCAAGTGGGTTCTGGCCTTCTTAACTGAATAGCCAATGAGCATTCAAATCTCCCCATTCATTCTCTCCCTCGGTCTATCTGTCTCTGCCCCCATTACGTTTTAAAAATGTACCTTCGCTGGCAGCTGCTAAAAGCTTGGGTGTGGAGTATGAGGAATATTAGGCAACAAAAAAGGCGAAGCTGTTGTCTTTAGGGTCCTCCTGGTTGAGAAAGGTATAGGCAGACTACAAAAGGGCAGAACATTAAAGACCTAACGGCTGCTGCTCAAAAACCAAAAACCAGAAAACATTCTCTGAATCCACTTAGCACAACTCCTAGTCTTCTCACACATTTTTGTAAAACTACAGCTCCCCGTCCATGTTCCAAGCCTGCTATTACAGTAAATTACAACTAAGTCTAGATTCTTCGAACAGGGATAATTGGGAGGCCATTATCCGGCACTCATAGCCAAACATGGAGCTTTTTTTCCCCTGGTTTTAATGTGATATTTCTGTGCTCTTTACCTTTATTTTTTGGATTTAAAGAAAAAAAACAACATACTCGCTGCAAAAGAAATACAACGTGCAAAAAGGCTGCAGGAACAGCTCCTGCCATCCTACAGCCACCTCTCCATCATTGCTTGTTAGTTTCATTTAGGCTTTTCCAGAACATGCAGCATGTCTCATGAGAGAAACACCAATCAGTCGGGTCCTATAACCTACAACAAACTCAGCTGAACCAGACAATAAGGATGTGGCATTAATAACACAATGTCATAACAGGGAGAAACAGAACACACAAATGCTCAAATAATTACTATATGATTATACGACATAATATTAAGTTTTGGTTGGGGGAAAATATGTGCCTTCTATATGATGACCTTCTTTAAATAAGCAGATGCAATTAAATGGAAAATGCTCATAATGGTTGCAAAATCCATATTCAACACTGCAGGGTGTACTAAGCGGTACGAATATGTTTGATTATAATAGTGCAAATGGATTCCTGAACAGCTCTCATTATATCTCCAAGGATTACTGAGGTCAAAATGTTTCGATGCCCTTACCAGAGTCAGAGCATCAGTATTATTTACAGCAATGATTTGGAACCTTAACTTTTCCAGCAAAGCGAGAGTGACAAGCATGATCCCTTGACAGGACCGTTATCCTGTAATGAAATGTCACACTGCATGTTTCGAAAAATGAAAAGGAAACAAGACGTGTACTGATTACAAGTCAGATGTACTGATGTGTACTGATCGTTTGATGCGAAAACAATCTGGCACGTTTGCATGAAAACTGGACATCTGGATAAACAACAGCTTGGTCATATTAATTTTACCATTCCAATAAATACATCAAAACTGAAAAAAAAAACGGCTGATGGAGCTATAATTTCAGTGCACTTTCCCACAAGATTTGTGCAGGCACAAAAGTCTTCGGCACAAAAGCAGACTTCGAGTTGTAATTACAGAAATAGGCTTTCAAAAGGTTCAGTCATTTTTCAGAATTGTCTTTTTAACCCCCCGTAAATCATTTTTTTTTTCTAAACCAAAATAATTTTTTTTTACATTGGTTTTCGGTGTAAGTTTATATGTAAGTTTATATGTAAGTTAATTTATTTAATAACCGATTTCAGATGCATCACCAAAATACATGATGCATGATCATATACCTTATACAATGTATTGAGGTTAGTTTCTCTACCTAAAAATCTGCATCTATAAAAAGTATTTATATTATAACTTAAGAAATTAAAGTTTAATTGCAGTATTTTGGGGGATTTTAATTTTTTTCTCTAATCAACTGAGAAAGCATCTGATCTTATACAGTATACAATGTGTTGAGGTCAGATTCTGCACCTAAAAAATCAGTTTTCTGTCTATAAAAGTACAACTTCATGAATGAAAGTTTCATTTCAGCCTTTTGGAGGGATTTTTAAGGATTTTTTTTTCTAATCAAGGAGAGCACAAAACCCCAGCAGGCATTCTCAGGTTCCACTTGTGGTCTGCCTGTGCATATAAAAGGCTAACTGAGGACATCTGAGACGCCTGGCCATCTGGGTGAAACGCTCGATTCTCCTGGATGCTGATCGAAGAGCGGCTCTGTTGTTTCTGCCCGAACAGATGAGGTTATAAAGAGGCTGACCTTAGAACAGTGACTGAGAATTTGCCCCATCAGCTTCAAATTTAGTTTGGGGAAGGTTTTCCTCCTGGGTAATTCTCTTTAATGAATTTAATTACTTTGTGCTAGAATGCATGGAACCAGCAGCATGGCGTTCGTACGGCTTTTCTGCCTCCATCCTGAATCCATATTTTTTGTGACCATCGTCATGGTTTACGATGTATATTCTAAAACCGAATCTGATGTACATAATATTGTCTGTACTAATCTTCAGTACACTAACTTGCCTTTTCCCAAAACACCAGGATGCTGAATATCCTGTGATCAAACTCTTCCTACGTCTTGTAGAGAACTGCTAATAATACCTATACGCTAAGAACGCTATTATATTCATTTCGCACAAAATTGCGTTCAAATTCAAACGTCTCACGCCAGCTTTCACAACCGTAGATCTAACAGATAATATATTTTCATATATTGACTATTGTGATTTTCACACTGCTCTGATGTGAAAGCGTGAAACAATATAAGGTCATCTAGCAGTCCACTGAGAAGTGAGGAGGTTCTAAGTTTATGAGGAAAAAGGTCATTACATGTTGGTTGAAAGAGAGACAAGTGTGTGTGTGTGTGTGTGTGTGTGTGTGAAAGCTGTAATTATGAGGATGAGGACACAGCAGCTGTGCTGATACACTTCTGCTTTCAGTGAATCACAATGAAGAATACAGTGACATTAAGTGTCGAATGCCACATGAACGGCAAGAAGACAACTGCCTTCTGCTTTATAACAATACTGATTCTGCCAGCAATGGATGGAAGTGATGCCAGATGCAGGATTTGAAGGCTATAAACGTGTTCAAATAATGGTCTTATATCCTAGTTTTAGTAAACACCCCTAAACCATGTGCTTAAATACGAGAAGAAAGAAAAATACTCCACATTGAATACTTACAGTCTTTCTTTATTCTGTCTATCAAGTATTATTTGTAATAATAATAATTATTTTTAATTAAAAAAAATATTCAAAGCTATTATTACTCAGGGATTAATTATTATTTATTTATTAAGATACAGGTATCATGGGAACATCACATCATGGGAACACAGGATGTGAGATGGGAAAACACAAAAAAGACGGGATGGATGGCAGTGCTGTGCACGGCACCGTACGTACACATTCACATACACATTAACACACTTATTCACACCTAGCGGCAATTTGGCATCGTTAATCCACCTCTCGGAATGTTTTTTTTTTTTTGTTAGGTGTAAAGAAAAACAGAGAAACTACAGGAAACGCACTCCAACACACGGACAGGACAAACATCCACACAGCCAGTAACCCAAACCCCAGAATCAAACCAGGGCTGATGGGGCTGCGAGGTTTTTTTTTTTTGCCAGATAGATCACGCTTTTTATTCCGAAGTCAGAAAACAACACACGCAGAGCTTTTAATGGGGTAAAGATTATTGGCTGTTGGCTCTTGCCTTGTTATGAAAGTGATTAATTTGAAGACAGCAGCAGCCTGCAAATGCATCCATTAGTTTGTTTCATATTTCAGTTAAAGGAGACTAAGTAAAAACTTAGCCATAACCACTGGAAGAAAAACAAACAATTATAATGCACAGACTAATTATTATGCCTAAAGTCATTGTCATGGATCATTAATAAAACCATACTTTTATATTACTTGCAGGTTCAACACTCACGGATGTGGAAAAACAAAAAACAAAAAAAAACAAACAAAAAGGTAACCAGTGTGTTTACACAATGTTTTGATGGTTCTTGCCTTATTCTTATAGACAATGTTACTTAGATGATTAAAAAGTACATCCATGACTTTTCACCAAAATGTTACACGTTTAGGAGTCCACTCTTCTATAGGTCACTGCTATTTAGCTTTTTTGCTGATAAAAAAAAAAAATTCTGAAGATATCAGAAGCCTGTAAATGCAACAATAATAATGACCTGCATCATAATAAAAAACCTAAATATAACCACTGAAAGGAAAATAAACTCTGGACTTGACCATTAGGTCAAATCTGCTAATCAATGGTTTGACTAATTCTTCTTCTTCATGGAGCAGCAGACATTTTGATTTTATGATCAGAGAACAGTGGATTCAACAGGTTAGAAATCAACAGCCTGTAACAACAGTGATTGTTGTTAAAGTGGTTCTTTAGGTCACTGGCAATTGGTTCTTACCTTCATAAGAATGCTATTAATTTGAAGATGGCAGTACACACTTAAGGCCCATCCTTCAATGATATTAAGACTACCACTTTGTTTTGTAATTACTGCTTTAATCGGGGTCATGGAAGCCATAAGCCTCAGTGTGCCACAACATTTTGGAAATGGCCTCCCACACAGCCTAATGCTCCCTTAACCCTCTAGCTTTAGTGCACGCCGAAAGTGGGTTAGCAATGAAAAGCAGATGTGTGTTGCGGGCCTGACCTTGGTTGCCATGGGTACGAGGGACAGGCTCGTATTCAACCGCCCGCCCGAGTCCTTGCTAATTGCTGTCGCTATGGCAACGAAGCACCTGATGTAACACTAGGAAAGGGCAATAACCTTACAACAGTCCATTTATTTATAGGGAGCTATTCTGCACTGTGCCTCTCACTCAAAACTGGGAAAACGGACTTGAGAGGCGGATCTGACATATCTAATACCAGTGATGGCAAAAAAATGACATTCTTAAGTGTGCATTAGACTGATGGGTACCATTGTTCGAACTGAACAAGCATCAAAAGGTGCCTTTCGCCCATTTTCTATAACTAGCACCTTCATATGGCAGTAATGACTGTCTTTATCATGCACAAAATAACAGCTGCTGAAGATATGTGATGTAAAAGGAAAGACAAAAGTGAACTCTTTAATTCCACTGGTTTAATACATTAAAATAAAACAAAAGAAAGAAGCCACAAAACAATCTACCAAAATACCCCAAACAGTTACATGAAGTGTGATACGTCATACTGTGCAAAGGAAATGAGCAACGTGTTCAGCTCCTCCACTCGGACTGCAGGCTCAGCTGTTGATGCTTTCGGCACAGACGGACTGGATTACTGGGGTTTATATCCTCCGAGCTTTACGAGGCCGACAGCCATTGTGTGGAACCGGCGTGTTGTCAGTGATGGACACAATCTCCAGTCCTCCCATGGTTAACCCTTTAATGGCAGACTGAACACAGAAACAGAAAAGCCTGAACCACCTGCTAAATGTTTACATTTACACAACCATGCTACTTTATTTACTATCAAGTAGGACTATCCTGAATTAGTTGAAGACTTTCTGGAATATTAATTTGTGGTGATGTTTGTTTCTCAGTTTAGTATTTGGAAGTTCCAGGTCATTTGACCTAAATCACTTTAGAACGAACCTGTGAATATGCATCTCTGAATCATAGTCAATCTAATGTAACATTTATTTGCACGCCAAATCACAGGTGTTATTGCTTAAAGAAGATGCTGAGAGGAGGAATGGAAAACACAAAGCTTCTAGGGCTCAACCTGGAAACACAATGCAAACACCTACATCAGTCAATTTTTATCTTTTTTTAAAAAAAAAACTTTTGTCATTGTTGCACAGCCACTGAAACAGGTGTGTTGGTGAGGTTGAATCCACTGAAAGAACTTTAGATAGTTTAGGCAAACATCAGGAAGTTGACTTCTTCTACAGCAGACCTATAAATGTAAACCATTTATAATAATATAATTTTTTATATGCTAATAATTTATGCTATTTTTTTCCCCTGAAAGTAAACAACCTTTTCTTGAGATACATGTTTTTATTTGACCACATCTTAAGTATTGTCTGGTCAGATGCAATATCTTATTTAGTATTAGCTTATTATTTGTTTAGACTCCTTTAGCACTGACTTCTGTTTGTGCTGCTGTCTAATTATAGCAAAAGTTTTATAAACACGGCTGATTTCAGTTTATTTACACCGTCACCACTTTATACTATTAATATACCGTTACCACTTACCGGATATATGTTCAACTGCAGAAATGAACATGTGCTTGATTCAAATACAAATATTATTCAGGTACTTATTCAGAAACAGAAAGTATTTAAAGTCTGCAAATCTGTTGAACTTTAGATAGCAAGTTGAATCCTTCTACAGCAGACCTGTTCATGTAAACCACAATATTATAACTAACAAATAATAAATAGTTTTTTACCCAAGAAATCGGGAAGATGGCTTGGTAATGTCTGTAGACCTTTACTCTCATAAAGGATAAGAAGCATTTGTTAGGCTGTGTGTTTTTACATATACTTTATTCCCATTGAATAGAAAATTCCCCAATTAATAAAAAACATGCAGTGTTTTGAAACATTTTTCCTTAAACACCTACATAATCAGTAACAGACATCAGTAACAGATATACAACCGAAAACAGACAGTAACAGTTAACCATTCAAAAAGCCTTTTCCTTGAACGCAGGATTACATTAGAATCACAGAAAGATGAAAAAATGTTCCTAACAACCGCTAACCCCTATACCCGTGGTTAACGTGAGGACCGAGGACGGTCTGTCCTGTATGAAGGAGTAATCACATGACATTACCATTAACTAGTATCAATTCTGTTATGGTAATTATCTAATTATCACAACTGTAAGCCATAGTTATAGGAAAAGCTTACTTTCAGCTACAAAACAAACATAAATAATCTTAACTTCAGTTCTTACTGCATTTTTTTAAAATTTAAGCCAAAATTGAATGTTAATATGACACACAGTGTCTCATCTCGATAAGTGAAAATAATAAGTTCAGGAATAAAACGCTCCAATGGTGCAACTAAATGGATGATGGTACATGTTTGCCCTGTTGTTCTACAAACATAAATCTGTGCTTTGGTGATAAGGGGCATGGAAGGGGGTCTCTGGCTGCAAAAAGTTTAAGAAACCCTGCTCCATGCACATGCAGAGAATAAATGAAAAAACAGCCACTTTAAATATGCAAGACTGGACCGGATTAGGGATCCGTTTCAAAGTTAAATGCCTTGTACTTGAGACCAGTAGCAATTTGAAAGATTTAATTTCTCACCCTTTCAATGAACTGCCTGAACATGAACAGGATCCGGAGAGCCATCGCTGTCTTGTCAGAAGTTGCAATCATTTATTAGCTCTTGATTAGGTAAGAATGTTACTCAGAGCTACTCTTAGGGTGAGTAATGAATGTGAGTAGACATTAAATTGACACCAAAGGACTCAAAAAAGCAATTTTAAATCGAAGTTCTTTTGTAGCTGACGTGGTGGCGCACTAGTTAACACTGCGCCTTACTGCTCTGATTAAATCCTCAGCATGGGTTACTCTCAGTTCAGTGCTTTACATGTTCTCTTCATGTCTGTATGTTTTCCCCGGGATCCCTGGTATCCACCAACCTGCCAAAATCCTTTGCTGTGGACTCAAAAATGGTCCTTTGTGTGAATGGTGTCCCAACCCAGGTGATTCCCTGCCTCACACCTTATGTTCCTGCGACATGCTCCGGATCTGGTCCGAACCCAACCAAGACAAAAAAGGTTACTGAAGATGAATGAATGAACGTTCATTCACTGGTTGATCTCAAGCATCATCCTTTTTTACATTTTACCAACCCGATAACGATTACACTATCCAAACCCCCTGAGGTCGGATTCCACACTAGTCATTACTGTAGGCCCCACACTGGCACGTCCAGGCTAACATTAGCAGTAACGCATTGTGATTCTAGATGCTTCTTGAATATTCTGGGGTGAGAAAAGGGAGGCATGGAGGTCTTAAAAGCCTGAGGTTGCCTGCGGCTCTGAAGGAGCTCATTATATTCTCGCCCTGCCTTAATGTCCACCCCCCCAGCTTACACTCGACAGCCAGGAAACCTGCTGCGGGCAATCAGGTTGACGGCCTGGCTCATATTATTTATTGGAAAATTAGCATTCATAAAAAACTGCTTTGCCTTACAGGGCACAAGGTTAAAAAAAAAGAAGAAAGAGACAGGCATTGATGTCATGGACAGATTACGCCAAACAAAACAAGATTTCGGTTGATAAAACGCATTAGAAGAACAGCGTTAGCGTCGGCTGCATAATGCATCGAAACATGCTGAATTGAGATGCTGGTACAATTGAGTCAACGAGTCTTTCTTTGCAAGCAGCATCTTAGAATAGTTAACTGTTGATCTCTGCATAATAGTTTATGTGATTCAAAATACACTAATGTTAATTTATCATCACCTCTATTTATTCTATTTTCCCCCAACCATTTTTACACCAGGCAATTTTCTTAAGCACCAAGCAATTTGTCTTGGTTTTTTTTCAGCAATCAACAATCAAACCTGTCATAAAAAGCAGCGAAAGAAACAAAAATTAGCTAATTAAGTGTTTATTAATGTATGTGAAGTAAAAATGAATCAGATCAAGAGAATATAAGAGAAAGTATAAGAGAATACAAAAGAAATGTGCCATTTGATTGCCTAAATCAAAATAATTTGATAAAATCAGAACAGACTTTTATAAAATATGAGCCACTTTTATCTTTTATTTTATCATTGAAACCACAAAACTACCCTTGACATTCAGGTTGGACAGTCTACCGTATTAAAAAAAAAAAGAATTGTAAATTAAAACAGCGTAGTTTAATCGTGTCACTTCTATTTCCAGAATGTTGAGTCAGTTCATCTGGACTCAAGGTTTGGAGTGAGGAGGTCATTAGTCATTTATCCGAGTGACTTCTTCAGTTTACGCCTGTTATAAACAACCGCAAGCTTATATGCAGCATGTTTGCGTAACGTCCGAACCAAGCACCGTAGCATAACAACAGAACAGGTGGTCAGTTTTATATGCAAATCACCATGACCATTAATTACAATGGCCACGTGTGATATTCACATAAGATTGGGGAATAGCTGCGATCACGGCATTGTAAGATGGTGAACGATGTACTCTCAGTCCCCCGCCTTGGTTCAGGGATGGTCATTCCCTCTTCATATGGCCTCTTTGACTCCCCGTTCAAACCAGTGTTTCTGCCCATCAAGGATGAGCACATCTTCATCCTGAAGGTTGGTGTAAACTACAGAGTTCTGGCTAGAAGAAGCAGCTCTTCTATGGTGTGCCATCTGTTTCACCAGTGTCTGTTTGCTTTCCCCAATGAACAATTCCCAGCAATCCTCCCAGCACTTAACAGCATACCCTACACACTGCTCCGTTTGTGTCAGGGGACCCGATCCTTTGGGTGGACCGGTTTCTGGTGTAGAATGTTTTGGGGTTTGAAAGAAACTGAGACATGGTGTTCGGATAATATCCGTCTCAATTGTTCCACTACGCCACATATGGAATCACCGTTGGTTTGCACTTAGACAGTGGCTTCCTTCTCCTCTCGTCGATCTGCTGTTCCACTGTTTTCACGGCTTTGACGAATGCCCAGTTAGGATAACTGCATTCACCCAGGGCCTGTTTAATGTCAGATTTTTCTCCTTCCCTGGCTGCCGTGTCAGTGGGGATGTTGTTAGCCCAGTGGCACAGCAACCCGATGTCTCCTAGTTTGTGCTCCAATGGATGAGGAGAGCTGAAACTTAAATAGTGATCTGTATGTTGGTTTGTAGTACACATTCAATTTCAATTGTCCCCCATTTCCAAAAGCAATTTCACAATCTAAGAAGGACAACTTATTATTTTTTGCATCCTCCTTGGTGAACCTGATGTGTTTGTCCACTGAGTTAATGTGGTCTGTGCAATGTGGTACTTCCTGTCATTTCATTTTAACCCAGGAGTCATCCACATTTCTGAACCAATGGCTAGGTGGTGTCCCTGAATAGGAACTTAGTGCCTTCTTTTCCACTTCCTCCATACACAGTTTGGCAACGACAGGTTAAACTGGAGAACCCATAGCACTCCCATGCTTCTGTCTATACTACTGCCCCGCCTGTATATGAAGTCGGTGGACTCAAGACACAGTTCCAGGAGCAAACACACCTGGTCAGTGTTAAGGGTGGGCCGCTTACTAAGGGCGGTGTTGCCCTAGGGGGCCTGAGAGTACATCTCTTACTATGCCGTGATTGCAACTGATACAACTTTCTGGGAATTATTTATCCGGATTATTTATCCTCTACCAGCTCTTGTAAGAGACCGTGTGCATTTAAATAGCCATAGCATTAAAACGACCTGCTTAATAATATGCAGGTCCCCCTTGTGCTACCAAAACAGCTTTGACCTGTCAAGGCATGGACTCTACAAGACCTCTGAAGGTGTGCTGCGGTATCTGGCACCAAGAGGTTAGCAGCAGATCCTGTCCTGTAATTTGTAATATGCTGTAAATATCATATGTGGGCAGTGTAGCTCAGTGGTTAAGATGTTGGACTACTCACCCCAGTCAAGCTGCCACTGCTGGGCTCCTGTGCAAGGCCTTTAACCCACAACTGCTCAGTTGTGTAAACGAGATAAATGTAAGTCACTCTGGATAAGAGTGTCTGTCAAATGCCATAAATATAAATGGTCCTGTAAGTTGAGAGGTAGGCTCCATGGATCTAACTTGTTTGACCTGCACATCTGACAGATGCTCGATCGGATTGAGTTCTAGGGAATGTCAACACTGAACCCTTGATGTAAAAGAAAATGTGATCAATCAAACCAGGCCACCTTCTTCCATTGCTCTTTTGTCAAGTTCTGGTGATCACATGCCCATTGTAGGGTTTTCTGACTATATTTTCTGTAGCTATGCAGCCCCATGCTCCCCAGGTGCATCACCAAGTGTTGCGCAGAGAGGACGCTGTCGCCGGTTCACCTTCCTTGGACCATTTTTTTTTAAGTACTAACCACTGCATCCCACAAGACCTGCTGTTTTTGAGATGCTGTCATCTAACCATCACAATTTGGCCCTTTTCAAAGTTGCTGAAATCCTTATGTTTATCCATTCTTCCTGCTTCCAACTTGCTGCCTAATAAATCCCACCCCCATGATGGGTGCCACTGTAATGAGATATGCAATGTTCTTCAATTCAGCTGTCAGTGGTTTCAATGTTACTGCTGATCGGTGAATGATTAGTTGAGCTTTGCTGAATATATACGTAATCATCAAGGCTAACTATTGACCAATGCTCAATTCATGATTCTAAGAACACCTTTCTTTTATAAAATGAAAGATTACTGTCATCCTTCTGTGCGACTTCTAGTTTGAATGCTAAACGCTGATGGACAGAAAATGGTGATAAATGATGATCACAGCTCATATTTTATAAAATCTGCACTGTTTTAATCACATTTATCAAATCAAGCGGCTGTTTATCACTCATTCGTTTTAATTCACTTGCTTTTTGATTTGCTTGATTTTTTCTTTCCACTGCATTTGCAAAATCCATTTCTATAATTTTTTGTTACTTTCCCACCTCTTAGGATTTTGATCTTTTTACTACCTTTCCATCATGCAGCCTGTCCATTCAAAAAACCTCATTTTGGTACTAGCTTTTAGGCAGAGTAGCCTAGACTGAAAGGAGGGACAATATTTGGTTGAATTTTCACTAGCAAGCGACAAAGCTACAGGAGACCATTCATCTTCTATGTATGCGTAGTAACACAGAGATGTGATTTCAGGAACAGTGGCAAGCAACAAAGCCATACTTGAGGTGAGATTTCCTCAGATCTATACATATTAGCTATGATAAACTAGAGCATCCAATTCAAACATCCATCTCAAATAATTGCTTCTACAGAGACATTATGAAAAATAAAGCTTGGAAGGAAGTAGCAAAGATCACTGGTGATTTTGGTAAGTGTATGAAGCTAGCACAGCTAGTATAAATCGCTGTTCTATAGCAAATCTCCCAGCAAAGCTAACAGGAATCCTACCATGTAACAAAAAAAACAAATCTGAGTGTAGTTTGTCTTTTAAACTGTAAAGTATTGAGAGACTCGCAGTTGTGTGACCACTAGGTAATATATGATTTGTAATATATGCTATGGTTATTAAGGGGATGTACGGAGTAATACTAATCTTAATAAATAACAAACAGAGCTGCAAGTGGAGATCTGTGGGGGTCCAAGCACTCTTTGGAAATATTACCCCAAGCGGCCAGTTCTACTCAACTTACACTGAACAACAGAGACGACAGGTACTTACCAAGTTTTGTGACAACAGCTCAGTACTAAATGTACAGGGGTTAGACAATGAAACTGAAACACCTGTCATTTCATGTTGTGTGCATTGCAATATTTTGAGCAAAACTGTGCTCTTAACCTGCGAATTGAACCTTCACACTCTGCTCTTACTGGTGCAATGTGCAATTAATGAAGATTGGCCACCAGGCTGGTCC
>JAOUQY010000004.1:7346433-7357158 GCA_028566355.1 Doras micropoeus | reverse complement strand
CCAAATAGTACCTGATCTGTGCTGGTCCTGTGGGGGTCCTGACCATTAGAGAACAGAGAAAAGGGGACTAACAAAGTATGTAGAGAAACAGATGGACTACAGTCTGTAATTGTAGAACTACAAAGTGCATCTTTATGGTAAGTAGAACTGAGAAAATGGACAATGAGTGTAGAGAAAAGGAGGTTGTCATAAGGTTATGCCTGATCGGTGTATTCTGCTATTTTATGATACTACTTGTGTACTACAAATATGCATGACTAGATTTAGATTAAGGGCAAATCTGTGTGGGTGAACTTTAATGATGAGAACAGTGCTCTAGCCAGTAAGACTGTTTTCACTCTCCTCAAAGGCCTGTCAGCATCATATCTTTGCTGTCATGTGAAGTTAGCCAACTCTCCACTATAGCACTGCAAATAAGCCATGGGCTATTTTGCACTCACCGACTAAGCAAAGCATTTCCTGCCTGAGAGTGGCAGAGTGTCAGCTGTTGGTACAGTACACACAGAACACAGCAAGCTGCTCACAGAGATGCTTGCTTCTGAGGCTAACATGACATGCAGTTTCATCAACAGATGGGCAGAAAGAAAAAGGCAGAAATAAACCGGCTTCATGGGTGATAAAGAAGCGGCTCTGCATTTGGCACATCAGCGTCACTGGATAAATACAGCCTCCTCTTTGGTGTTGTACCTCTCCATTTTGCAATTTTGAAAAGATAAGTGCCTCACTTTGCTGCAGGTGAATATTAGACAAGGCTACTTCTTTCTTGATTTTGATCCTGTCTGCTTTTCTGCAGTTACAACTCATTGTGAGAATTTCGATTGAGATAAGAAAAGTGCTCTAAAATGGCAATAAAAACATTTGGGAAGGCCATTGGTCAGGTATTCAGACTTTGCTGAAGTGGTGTGTCATGAGTGCAAGAAGAAATACTGTGCCTGCACTCAAATGGTGCCAATTCAGGTATTATGGCTGACCCGTATCACATTATATTATCATTGTCTCCTGATCTTTCTCTAGTTATCATCTACTGGTTTCGGTGAGCCTGTATCACTGTAGCCTCAAATTCAAGAATGGTTTTCTATTTTTTGTAGCCCATCTGCCTCGTGTTTTGACATGCTGTGCGTGCTGCATTCTGAGATGCTTTTCAGTTCACTGTGGTTGTAAAGAGTGGTTATTTGAGTTGCTGTTCCTTTCCTGTCGGTTCAAACCAGTCAGTCAAATGGTGGATATTTGCCCCAGCCTCTCTGATATCATTACATACAGTATATGTTTTATTATTCAGAAGGTGTTTATGCAACACATTAGTTTGACTATTTCACAGATTTGGACAAGAAACTTAAACTTAATGTCTCACATACATAATTAGCTGAATTTTTCATTTTCTTTTATTTATTTTTTTACTGTATAGCACTCAGGTATAAACGCGATTATTTAGTTAAAAGTCATGTCTGGATTTTTTGTCTTTGTAAAACTGCTTTGGGACAATGTCCATTATTAAAAGTGCTTTAGAAATAAAATGGAATTGAAATTGAATTTAATAGAATTTCCCCAAAATTAAAACCTCAATAGATATAATATATATAACTGGCTGTAAAATCCTCACCCTTCTAGCAATAGCCTTACTCTGCCTTCAAAAAACAGGTTATTAAATGTTCAGCTGCATGTAGGCTTTGTTTTTCCTCCAGTCTCAGATGTGTCTTTGTGTCTGTGCTACAGATCACAAGTCAAATCAATCACTGGGGCTTTTAATGGCTCTCCCAGGCTCACCTATAGTCCTGTGCTTACACTGGCGCTCAATGAAATGGAGCATTAATAAATGCTTTTGACCTGCTCAGAAATCTAGATTGCTATATTTTCTGCAGTCATTATAGCCTTATGAAGGCAAACTAAATGTTCTCTTGTCACCAACACGCGCAGTCTCTTAACAATACCTCACTGTTCGATCCTAAGGATGTGCTGCAGCTGACCTCATTACATGAGAGTAAGGGATGGTAGAAAAACAGTCTCTGAGAGGGTGTCAAGGCTGTCCTCTTCATCCTAAACATGTGTGAAATGGAGATTGAGGTGTGTTGCATGGTGGAGATGAGCAGTCATTATAGGCTGCTCAAAGGAAGTGCAGTAAATCAATTTAATGACTGCAAAACGGCCCGATCTCCACTGCCACAACACCATTAAACATGATTTAGAGCAGCGTAATGCGCACATGCTTTGATAATGATGGGCGTGATGATATGCAGACAGCTCAACACCACCCCTCAGAGATTTACGCCTCTGTGACAGATGCCGAGAATGAGTTTGTCAGGAAATTAATTTTTTTCAGACCCTTTTCACATGATGCAAAAATACCTTCTACCCCCTGCTGCAATTGTGCCAAATGTTACAGAACACTCCCATAATGGCTAATTTGCGAACACCTTCTGGGTAAGCTTCTCAGTCCGAGCACAGTTGATTTTATTTCCGTGTTTGTTGCTTTGGTAACTAGCTAAAGGGCCAGGGACAGCTGATGAGATATTAACAATTTTTTTGTAAATCGAAACCATAAAGAATGCCAAGAAGAAACAATTAATAATCAGTACACGTGTGAGTGCTTGCATCTCAAGCTGAGAGGTTCCTAAAGCATGCTGGTGCCACCTGTACACTGCATTAAAAAAACGTGGCGGATGTAGCGGAACTGTCAGCTATAATAGGCAATTTCTGTGATCATCATGGTTTGTTGTCACGGCTGTCACAGGAGATGTGACTGCGGCTGGTGAGAGTGCTAGAGGGAGTGAGAAATTCTTTTTATTTCCATGCTACATCAGGACTCTCGCACACACTCCTGGCTGGCATGCAGGGACTGGCCACTCGATTTAATGGAGTCACTATAAGCCTCGTTTATCGCAGCCCTAGCCCAGGCAACGGAAAACTGGGATGTGCATTCACATACCCGTGTTGCGTTTTTGTATTGCTTCTTTTTTGAACCACATCTCAGCATGCTCTGGTAGTTTCTTTGTTTAAATGGTATGCTAGCATTATTATTCAAAGCACTGTACTATTTCTTGTACTAAAGTGAGGAGTATGTATTTATACCCTAGTGGTGCTGATTCTGTAAGGCAAACCACACATACACTGTATATCAATGCACTAGTTCTAATACATTATCTATCCTATGGTACAGTAAGGAAGTGTTTATTTAAAAATAGCATGTCTCTAGTATCAGTGCTTTAAATTTTCAATTTGTCAAAACAAGATGCTAAATGATGCTAAAAATGGCCATAAAGAAGAACCCATAGCATAGGAGATACACGAGAAAAACAAGACAAAGTGCTATGTGACGTGTTTTATTCCTTATATATAATAATAATAATTATTATTATTATTAATAGTAATTATACTAGAATATATATATTCCATTGCAAAATCCTATTCGGTGCCTCAAAGTGGCGCAACAGTGACACTGGCCGTCCGGTAGCTATGGTAGCTGGATACACATTCGTATACCCTGACAGGTCTAACCTTGCTACAAAGGGCCGGGCTGGCGGCCATGCTGGTGGGCTGTCTTAGCAGTAGCAGACAACGAGCCCACTCGGTAGAGGCTGCAGGATAGCTAAACCGAAAAGGTAATGGCCTGCCCGCCCAGCCAGCGGGGTGACGTCAAAGTATGGCTAAAACAAAACTGAAGAATGGGCCTCAGTACCCTGCACGTCAGTCGGACCGCTCCAGGACAGCGGGGCGCAATCCGTGTGACGAGAGAGAAGACTGGCAAGATCTCGTATGGAATGGAAGCAGTTTTGTGACCAGCAACATCCACAAGACGTCTGATAGACGTCTGATAGACTGGTCGGTCAAGGTGGTCAAGGTGATATATATATTAGTGCATCTCAAACATTAGAATATAGTGGAAAATGTTTATTTTTTTCATAATTTAATTTGAAAAAGGCAAACTGTCATATTTTCTATTCATTACATATGAAGTGACATATTTCTAGCCTTTTTGTGTTCATTTTGATCATTATGCCTTACAGCTCATGAAAATCAGAAATCCAGTATCTCAAACAGTATATATATGCCGTGTATCGCTTGGTCTATTTCAGCACACGCAACCACAATCATGAGGAAGACCGCTGACTTGACAGTTGTCTAGAAGACAATCATCAACACCCTCCTGGAACCATTAATTCTCCTATCTATCAGAAAATCCTGAAGAACAATATCTGATCATTAGTTTGTGAACTAAAGCTCAAGTGACGTTGGGATATGCAGCAGGAGAAAGCACGCACCTCTTAATGCCTCAACAGAAACAAAATTAAGGTTTTGGAGTGGCTGAGTCAAAGTCGTGACTGGAATCTCATTTAGATGCTTTGGCAAGACCTTAAATGGGCAGTTTATGCTCAAAAAACCCTCCAATGTAGCGAAATGTAACAGTTCTTCAAAGAAGAGTGGGCCAAATGTCCTCCACAGTGACGTACAACACTCAACAGAAGTTGGCGCCAATTTTGATTGCAGTGAAAAGGGTGACACAACCAGTTATTAGGTTTAGAGCGGCAATGAATTTTTCACATGGGTGATATAGGTTTTTCAAAATAAATTTTTATTGTCAATATATGGAATGATCATGTAAAAGCACAGAAATTGGAAAGGGGCAAACATTTTTACAGTCTGCAGATGTCTTTGAGATTATTCATTGAGATTATTTTTTGCTTTTCCATGTGCTGTTTGCTTTCGAGCTCACGTTTAACGTAACTGAAACAGAGGCATTTCTGATAGATACCAAAAAAGTGTGAATGAAGCCTATCAGTGTTCTCATCTGGTGAGCCAGGCTACATTGGCAGCAACCAAGTGACTGCTGGAAATGCTGGCTTGTTTGTTTGTTGTTTGTTTTGGTCAATCCTAATCACAAACGCTATAAAAGCTATATAAACAAAACCTTGATCCTGACCATGGTCAGGTCCTGACCATTAGAGAACAGAGTAAAGGGGACTAACAAAGCATGTAAAGAAACAGATGGACTACAGTCTGTATCTGTAGAACTGCATAGTGTGTAGATACAAGGAGGTGGTTTTAATGTTATGGCTGATCGGTGTATGTATAACCAGTTAGCAAACAGTCAACTAGTATTATAACCATTATAAGTTACCAGTGTTGACTAGGCACCAAAAACAATACAGCTGGAACATTTGGTTTTAGACTCGTGGCCAAAGCACAATTTCACTTCATTGGTGCCAAAGTTTCTGGTAATTTCCTTCTTAGTGTTGCCTTGCATTAAAATGGCAGAGGATTGTTATTTGTTGAATTACAGAGCACAGGGGAGTTGAGGGGCAATGTAATTTAATCGCTCATTAATTCTTCCTTTAATTTTAAATCTCAGTTCACGTTTCACTTCTATTTTTTTTTTTGCTCCCACTTAGAGCTATGATTAGCACCTGTAGTAAAAGTACTTAACCAACTTAAGCAACCAAGAAAATGATGCCAGTTATTTTAAGAAGCTAATATGAGTTAGAAAAGTGACATAGCAGAGGTCAATTTTGATGTCAGTCAAGGAAGCCAGATCAAATGAAAACAGTCCCCAACTGGGACAAGAAAATAGGACACGTCAAATAGCTTGCATGGCCACATAATAATGCTTCAAATTAACACTCCTGGATTTCTTTATCCCATATATACAGCATTTCTAAAGACTGCAAATAGCAGCCTTTTTGTACTTTTCCTGATTTCAGCTGACATTATATTGACATTATAACACTGTATTGCCTTTTAGTCTGCAGGAGAAGCAGTCCATACTGTAAGTGTGCAAACACAAATTACAAATCTACCCCGCTATGAACGCAAACTGTGATCCTGGAAAAGAGCACACTGGCACAGGGCGGATGCAAATCACTGCTCTTTTTAAACCCAAAAGCTGTAGCATTTGTTGAGTGCTGCTGTACCAAAAATGCTTTCTGAAAATAGCTCTAATTGTTTGAATCCCTGATGTGGGTGGGAGTCTCACTTATTTTAAATATATCACAGAAAAGATGTTATCACATGACAAGTGTGTGTGTGCGAGAGGCCTCACAGCTCTTGTCTTTTCTCTCCGTCAGGGATCAAACAAAAGGATTGTACTGATTGCTAGTCGACCTCTTTTTGATTGGTCCCTGGCCTCCTCTGGGGAATACGTGAGAAATTCTGGCACGTTTTATGTCTAAGCGCTTTCATTTGCCTCATATTAATATCCGTGGGAGGGTGTAAATGCACATTACACAGGAAAGTAAAAAAAAAAAAAAGAGATGTGAAAGGAAGAGAACAAGTGGGGTAATAATTTTTCATAATCAAGAGGGTTAATAAAAAAATGGGTGGCTGCTGGGAATTCTTTGAGGAATTTGTCCTCTTTTAAGAGCTTGTGGATGTTCAGAGCACTGGTGAAAAATTTGATTTTTAAAATACATCAATTGTAATGCCATATAAAAGCACAGGTGCATTCCACATATTTTAGCTTCATCTCCCTGCCCCTAAATGATGAAGACATTATGTGGAAAACAATAAGACACGCGGAAGTTCTTGTATGCTGAAACCATCGTCTGATCTTTTTCTTCCGGTTTTGCAATTTTTTATCCATTTTTTTCTACTTATGCAATCACAACTTTTATGTTTTTTTGTTTGCAAATCTTTTTGCTAACCATACAGATTACATTTAGCATCATGGTCTGTTTTCTGCAGATTCATGAGACATAATCCCAGTTCAAGTCCATTTACACTGAATATTTAAACAAGTATTTCTGAATATATCCAATAAAAAAATCTTATCCAAAGATTTCAATATGATTGTAGGAAAAAAACAGACATATCTGAAAAGTACATCATGTACCTTTGTGACATTCAGAACTGAGGGAGACACTTGTGAGTCAGGCTGACCGAATTTCAGGAAAAACATTTTTCTTGGTGATGGTGGAAAGAAAGAGACACCTCCTATGGAGACATCCTGTGACTTCATGCTTTGAAATTCACATGCTTGTGTGAAGAAATTCCTAAAACTAAGAACAGCTAGTGAACAAATATTTAGAGACCCACAGTTTCCAGAGTTTCATTAATCAGAGTTAGGCAACAAATGAAACAGTATTTTAAATATGGTGTATTTAAAAAAAGAGTTTTTAAAAATGTAATTGCACAAGCTTTTTATTTATTATTTTCAAGCATTGCAATCCTTTAGTGCCGTACGATGGATTGGCGCCATGTCTAGGGTTGTTCCTGCCTTGCACCCTAAGCTGCCGGCTAGGCACCGGCTCTCCCTAGGACCCTGAAATAGGAATAAGCGGTTAAGATAATGAATGAATGAATGAATGTAATCCTTTATTTGATTGTAACAGGATGGTGGATATGAAATCTTTCATTTTGAAACATGAGTAGTTTGGAATGAAGCCACATTGCTAAGTGACTCTTCAGTTAGGACAGTGAAGTTATTTGTCTCAGTTTGTGCATCACAAAATATATCACAGAACCAAAAAAAAACCCCAAAATTGTAAAGGATAACTGGAAGGTGTTGCACAATCAGATGCAGAAATGGATGCTGGCCAAGGCTTTATTGAACAGCAAATGAGAGCTGTTTGCTTTCCCGCAAATGCAGATAAGCCAGAGGCAATGTTCTGCAGCCTCCACATTGAATAATTATATCTTCACAAATAGGCTAAGGTGTGAACATTTGTTTCAGGACTTTTGGACAGGCCAATCTGCATTTAAAGACTTTTGCATTTTACTTATTCCAATGTGAGTTTATTTGCTACATTTATTTAAATGTTTTAATTCAACAGATGCTTGTGTTTGAAGTAGCTTACACATAAAATGTACAATCCAAATATAGAGCTACATCAAGAGACAGCTTTGATGCAGAAGTTACCGAAATAGCACAAGACAGCTGTACAAGTTAAGAGAGGAAACTCCATTTCATTGCAAAGAGCTAAAAGATACAATAAGTGCAGACTGTAATATTGAACCTCTGATGCTGTCATGATAAGATAGGGGCAAGAGAGATCAGATGGGTCTTGACATGCTTCTTGAATGAGTCTCTGCAAGACAGGTGGAATTCAGGAGTATGATGGTGGAGTAAGACTTTTAACCATGTACCCTGCTGAAAAAGTCCAGGTTCTTCTGACCAGAAAATAACACAGCAGGAATATAATTAGACAATATAACAAGAAAACTGAAAAATCGCTTACTAGCCTGTGTTGTGGTAGATGATAACTAGGTAGAGCAAGTTTTCAGCAGGGAATATAGACCTTACTGGATCAGAGGGAGTGTATGGTTGAATAGGTGATTGACACTGTATAGGTTAGGGCTGTTTTAAAAACAGCCCTGAAAGTGAACATTAAGACTTAATATAAGCAACTTTCCAGAGGCATAACTGGCTTCTACTAATATTAGTCCAGAATTCAGAAATTCTGCTGCTATTTTTTTTTTCAGTTATTACTACATCAATGAAAGTAAAACCTCTTACTATGGCCACCCTTAGTGAGAAGATCAAAGGGAAGGTGTCAGACAAAGAATGATCCTAAATTCCCCTGTGAAAGATAAAAAAGAAAAAAGGCAAAGGGTTCCCTGGCCAAGTTAGAGTTACCCAACCCTCGAGCCAGTTCTGGGGATTGTATTCTCAGGCGATTGGGAGAATGCCAGACAATTAGCAGGTATGTCATGGATTAGACCTGTGCAATAAAAACATTTTGGGATATATCATTTGCTTAATTGTGCTGTCAAATAATAGTAATACAAAAGGAATTAATGGATGTAAGAAACCCTTCTCTACAGAGACCCTTTATGGGTTTCCCAGATAAATCAACCAGTTTACCTTCCAGTAAACCCTTGTAAAAAGAAAACCCTCTGTTGATTGGGATATCAATGCAATCTCTGTGGTTATAATCAGTCAGGTCTCTCTGGATCTGGATGGTTAGAATCCATTCCAAGGCAATGCATAAAAGATGCCTCTTTTCTACAATATGTTGGATAATGTAGTGTCTAAGAATTTCAGTTGACTCCATAATGGTAGAATAGCAAACTCCCCTTTTGGACAATATAAATATACCTATATGTAGAAAGTATTATATGATCAAGTAATTAATGACGTTGTGATAATAAAACACTGAAATTGACTTGACAATAAGGCTTGCATTTATTTCAAAAGACCTGGCTAGACCTGGATTTGTTTCTTAAGCAAAATGAAAAGCTTTGTTTTTGCTGTTGAGTAATGCAACAGCTTAAAGATCAGAGACTTTCAGATTATAACCAAGCTTATGCAGGCCTTTATAAACCTCTTGTTTTAATTGCTTATCACCTCTATACAGTTTGCAAATACTAGGGCTTAAGTGTGTGTGTGTGTGTGTGTGTGTGTGTGTGTGTGTGTGCTTCCCAGTGCAACCCAGGTACAGGACTCAGTGTGCTAGCTGCATATCTTTTAACACGGCTCCATGCTTTGAGGCAAAAAAATGCTGAGACAATGGTTCCTGCAGACAGCTGCACTGCTACTTGAGTAGACTTGAACAATAATTACATTTGCTTTCGGCTTGATGACTGATTGAGCCCATTATCCTAACCCAGATTCAGCATGACACTGGCTCACCTCACCGATTGGATCTGCTACAGCTGTATTTTTAGCCCAAGCAATGTTTTGCCATGTGGGTACTGGATGATTTTATTTGGTTGTGTGTGTGTGCTGTGTTTGATTTTTTTTTTAATAGAATCATTTTTCCAATCAGTATGGAAGTCCAACAGTCACACCAAGCCAGTCATTGGGTTTCCCTCATCTGTGATTCAGCTGACCTAATATGTCCCAGTTGTAGAACATGTAGAAAACGCAGAAGAAGTGTCTTATGGGTGAACTTATCCTCAGTCTAAGGACTTGGTTCGAATACAGGTGTCTGGGTTTGTTTGCTTCCACGTTGGAGATTCTCTTCCAAGCCACGTACCCGTTGCACAATTCCAGATACCACTATTGTGATGTAGGTAGGCTAAATAGTGGGCACTGGGTTCTGATTCATTGCTGACTCATTTGATACTAGCACTCCAACAATGAAGAACAGCACTTTCTGAGTAAAAGAGTGCAAGTACTCACATCACAAAGGTGAGCTAAAAACTTTCCACCCCATCACAAAGCATTAAACAGGAAGCAACGTGACAAGCTGAACAAATGACATTAGACAGCATGCAGTGTTCAGAGCAGATAGTTTCGACACACAGTGTTGACTGCATCATGAATCAGTGGAAGTGGGCCTCAGACCACCATTTTCAAGAAGACCAAAGCTAATTTGATTCAGTGTCTATTGTTAAAATCCATGAACAAATATAAATGAAGTGAATTGAAAACCATTTACATCCTTGTGATTGTGGGACTAGTTCGGGTCATCCAAAAAGAAGTGCAGGTACAAGGCTGATGAAATCTTGTATCTTGGGTGTCGTATGTGAATATAAACCTTCCATAGAACTGAATTAATGAATAAACAAAAGACTGGAAAACAGACAAAGGATAGTACACCATTCAAAGCCATCTCAACTGGCTATCAAAGTGGTATCCTGCACCAAGAATTAGTAGCAAAGCACCATAAACAGTGGGCACATGGCAAATTAAAATACACACACAGACTAAGTATGGATGCCATTTATTCTGTGTAATACAGGCTTATATAACAAATAAAGCAGAGTTACTGATCTGGAAATACAGTGCCTCCAAGTAATATTCAACCCCCTGCACATTTTGTAGGTTTACACATTCGGAGTTAACTTGGCATT
>JAOUQY010000004.1:7157344-7167996 GCA_028566355.1 Doras micropoeus | reverse complement strand
ATTTTTATTTTATATATTATTATTTTATTATATTTTTATTTTATTATATTATATTAGATTTTTGCATTTATTTTAAATGATAAAACAAAATGCAATAATAACTACACTACTTTCCTAAACCACAGAATAATTGTGATACATTACCCTGCTTTTGATACTGAGCAAAATAATAACATTTATTATACGTATGTGTTATAATTACAGCACAGCTCTGTTTGATGTCTTGTTTCTGAATGGTTAAAAAAAAAGGTGCAAAAGCAACTCTGGTAACAGTTGTGACTGTATTTCAAATAAAACAGACTGGGTAATCATTGTTACGGTGAGGGTTTCTCTATTCCTGTAGCTTTGTAAGAGTCAGGGGTAAAGGTGCGATTTTTTTTCCGAAGCAGTAAAGACTTTAAGAAGGAGATATTCTTGATAACATTACAAGCTGAAATTTTTTTATCTTAATAATTTCAAGAGCTAACAACTGTTTATAGCTGTGATCATGTAAAAGACAACAGGAAGTAAAGTGTTTTGGGACAGTTCCAGAACATTAAACGTTAACTATAAAAAGATAAAACATACAGCGTGTCTTATAATAAATACTATTACTGTATATAAATCACTGGCCAATTGCTGTCGCATACGAGGAATAAAACTTCATGAAATCAGCTTAACACTAAATCTGTCATTGATTATTTTCCTAGAACAGCACCCTGTTTTTCTTCGTCGTTGTGTACAGAAATCCTTAGCTAGCTGCAAACACAATGTTGAGAGAACAAACTTCAGAGTGTTACATATCTTTAATTAGATCTTCGAGGTATAAAGTGAAAAGTCAATCTCACCTTCCTGGTGCCCTTCAGCATTCTCTTCATGGTCAGCTTTCTGCCTTTCTTTTACCTCGGTCAACTCTGTAACCGCAGAACCTGTGTCCACTACTTCAGGCTTAGCACCATCCTCACTTCTGAGTCGTGACTGCTCTTCAGGTGAGAGTGAACCATCTACAATATCGGCTGGGTTAGTTGTGGTGGAGAAATTACAAAGCACAGACTCACTGTGGTCCAAACAAGGCTGGACGTCTTCTTCCTGGATTTTAATTATACTGTTTTCAGGAGTTTCTTCTGAAGCTTGAGTGTTTGGAGAAGCAGCTCTGCCTCCTTGCTCAGAGATTTCACTGCTCTTCAGAGGAAGTATATTGTCACTCGTTTCTGGCAGTCCATGTCCGTTTTTTAACGAGATCTCTTCCGTCTGCTTCTCTCTGTCGTCTGAGACCTGCTTGTGCTCACATTCGTATTTGAGGCTGTTCTGCTGTGAGGCTTCCTGAGGGTCACTGGGAGAAACTCTCTGTACCATGTTTGCGGAAACCGACTCAGTTTCCTCAAGTTCTAAAGTGTCCTCGCTGGATGGTGTGGAAGATTCAGGCTCTGAGCCAAGCGCAGCCAGGAAGACGTCAGCGCTGCAAGTTTGTCCTTCACTCTCACTTCCTGCTGTTGTTTCACTTAAAACTATTGAGTCTGGTTCTCCAGTGGCTGCTTCTGCTTCTGGCTCAGGTAAGTGAGTGCTGTTCTGGGAAATAGTATCAAGGGTCACGGAAGATGTATCGTCAAGTTCAAAACCTGAACTACACGGATTAGTCTCTGCATCTAAAAGTGTCTGAGGTTCTCCAACCGTATCGTTCTTTTGACATGTTTCCTCTGGAGTAGTGTCAGGTTCCTCTCCGTGATAGCATGTTGTATCAAACTGTTCACGACTACTTTCTGTTTCTGCATCATGATGGGAACTATCAAGGGGATCTTCTTCCTGTGCGTCAGTGTTGTATTTTGCAGTTTTTTCCTGTTCTTGGAGCTCTAGTTCATAGCTGTCACTTGTCTGACTGGCATTTATTTCATGTTTGTCATCCACTGGATGTATCATATCTGCTGAAATAAATAGATTTGCAGATTGTAAATCAGCCTTGCTCGATTCCTGCTCGTCATTTCCTGACTGATCCGTTGGCGAGTCCGTGGTTATTCCTTCCATCTCCTTCTGCTCCAAAGAGCTGTTGTTCCCAATCCTCACCTCACTCTCATCGTGGCTTTCTTCTCCCTGGGAACAAGATTCCACGTCAGAACTTTCAGGTGTGTCTGCAGATTGAGTGATTCCCATATCTCCTGTTGCTGACTCCAAACACTCCAAACACTGGTCTTCATCTGCTCTCACCAAGCTGCACCCCTCTTCCTGGACCTCCTTTTCTGGCCCCTCAGCAGTCTGCTGTGCCTCGCAGACCAGGTCCTGAGCTCTATCAGTTTCCTCTCGCTCCTTTCCACAGGATAGGGCTGCACTTTCTCCCTCTGAGCTGCTCTGAAAGCTGTCACTGCTATCTCCTAGTATGCCAGCAGTTACGCTCTCTGCTTGCGCTCCATAATCTCGGTCGATGTTTTCACAAGAAGAGGCCCGTTCCTCGTCACTGTTGCCATTGTCTGACAGAGACGCAGGAGCTTTGGCGCTTAAGCAACAATCTCCGTCAGCTTCTCCGCACTGCGGCGGACCTGGATGCTCGTTTTTGGTGCTTTTCTCACACACAGGCGTGAACGCTTCCTCTGTGGTGTTGACAGAGTTGTCCCGTGACTGTTCAAAGCAGGCCTCCGGGTCGTCTGCACATTCTTGAGTGACGTCTGGCAGCTGAATAACATAAAGAATTTCTTCTCAAGTAATGGAACTTCAATTATGCGACATTGTTTTTATCTTATCAGCAGCAGTCTGTGCAGTTATATAAAACACTGACTCAGTACTCATGCTTGCTGTTTACACTTATGAAAGGAAGGCCACCTTTAAGACTTACATTGCTGGATATATATTATATCATGATATCTTATCCTGATATATAGTAATTCAGTAATTAAGGACATTTATATTGGTATGAAGGGAAAACAGAATTAAAGCAAGAAGGCCAAATTCCTTTCAGCTACAGTGAGGTCCAAAAGTCTGACAGAACTAGTGGAAATGTTTCCATTTGGCGCATAGTCCAAATTAATACAACAATTTCAATTACATTTCCTTTACTGACATCAAAACAAGTTTTGGAGTTTCTTAGTATTTTGTATGTGTCCTTTTTGCTTTAATGACAGTGTGTACTCGACCTGACATGGACTCAGAAACCTAATTATCCCCTTTTAGATTAAATCCACTGGAGTGTCGTCTAAACACATGCTTCAAGAGATTAGAAATGATGAAAGTCTGAGCTTTTGTACAAACAGATATTACCAATTTGCTAACATTTAAATAGGAACCTCGATAGCGCCCGGTTTTAATAAAGTCTAAACTGTCCATTTATTCCCATGTTGAATCAGACATTTGGACTGCACAGGACAGATCATGACTCACCTCAACCTGGGCTGTGTTTTGCAGAATGGTGCGGTGTAAGTCTTGCACGTCTGCCTGCAGGCTGTGTGGCGCTGTGCCAGGCTCGGTGACCGCTGACAGGGTGTAGGTGTTCAGATCTGGGTGGTGCTGCACCACATAGGCACCAGAGCAGAGTAGTCTGTGTGTCTTGGTGCTATCCTGAGTGGCTGTCTCCTCCCTGCTCAAAACATACCACCTGATTATAAAACACACCCCAACACATCAACCGGCTCCTACACGCACTTAAAACAGAATTCCTCTGTAAACATTGCACTTTTAATCAGTTACACAGAAGATAGATTTCTCTAAATCACAAGTCTGCTCGCTGCTGAACAACCTCAGCTGAAGTCGGTTTGCTCTATATGAGGTGTAGTGGGTGAAACCCTTTCTGTCTGACCTCAGACATTGTGCAATCCTGGGTGGGGTGGACTTTCTTAGTGAGGCCCAAATGCAAGCAAGTGGTATGGCTCTGAATCAGACTGATGTCACCCTAACAGGCAAGAGTACTTTGTGTGTGTGTGTGAAAAACATCCAATTATCTATTAATAAAGGAATCAGTGTTGCAGTCTGCATTCCTGTAATCACACATTTAACTCAACAGCAGGTAAGCATTTTCACAAACTAGGCAAACATATTACATGCAAAATGTGATTTAAAAAAATAGCAGCTTTCCTATGTTGTGTGGGATATTCCCATGCTTTGTTGCAAAAATAATCTCAGAAGACCTCTCTGTACATGTAGCGGAAGAAGCAAGACATAATATAGCAGGATGCAACCCACGCATGCCCTGTATCACCCCTGAGATATACTTTAGCCAAAGGGGATCCCTGCTGTGTAATGAATATCCTTACAACATTCTTTGCAATACCCTTCATGCCTGTATCATTTCATTTAAAAAGTAGCTTCATGTATCTTTATTGTCAATACACTCACTGGGCACTTTAGTAGTATATCTGCTTGTCTGTCCAATCGTACAATCATGTGACAGAAGTGCGATGTATATAATTAGGCAGATACAAGGGCTTCAGTTCAATCCGTACAGGAAGAAATGTGATCTCATTGACTTTACTGTGGCGTAGTTGTCGGTGCCAGATGGGTTAGTTTGAGTATTTCAGAAACTACACTAATCTCCTGGGATTTTCACACACAACAGCCTATAGTGTTTACCCAGAATGGTGCAGAAAAACCAAAATCATTAAGTGAGCGTCAGTTCTGCGGGTAAAAGCGCCTTGTTAATGTGAGAGGTCAGTGGAGAATGGTTGGTTCGAGCTAATAGGAAGACTACGGTAATGCAAATAACCACTCTTTACAACCAGGGTGAGCAGAACAGCAGCTCAGAATGCACAACAAGCTGATCACATTTTCCCCCATTCTGATATTTGAGATGAACATTAAAGCTAGGGTATGCAATTCTTTCTAGAAGTATTTTATTTAAAATACTTTTTACATCCTGGCAGCAACAAATAAATCGAACGTTCGGACACAAAAAGAAATAAAAAAGAAAGAAAAAGCCCATCCAATTATTTCATTCAATCTGAGAGAGAGAGGCTGGTGGTCTATCACAGATGAAAACGTAAATGAGAATGCTACTACTGTCAGTGCTGCTGTTACAGGTGTTTTCTTACATTACAGTAATTATGGTAGTATACAGGCAGTATGTGTGAAGTAAATCTAGCATCCAAATAGCATACCTTAGCTTTAACTGAATCTCTTGACCTTTATCTGCATAACTTCATGCATTGCACTGCTGCCACACGATTAGTTGATTGGATATTTGCATGAATGAGCAGGTGTTCCTAATAAACTGGTCAGAATGCTAGCTTATATTTTAATTGTGGATATCCCTTTATTTATTAATCTAAACCTTCTGACCAATCATAATGAAGAATTCAAAATACACAAGTTATAATATATAACTTTTTATACATTTTATTCAAATCAGGTCTTTTGGGCAACATTCATTACACCCAAAAAACTTGTTGCTTACAATGAAACCAAGCTAGTAAGTCCTTAAGCTAACTGGATCCTGCTAAGTGGTACATGTTATACTTCCTGCACTATGATTGCATAATTATGTGAAAGTTTGCTTTCACATAATCCCAGGGTTAGCTTGCAAACCCCATGAGTGTAATAGCTCTCTGTTGTGATGATACACTCACTGTGTGAGTAGCTCTAGCAGCGCACTATGTCCACAACTCTGTGCCAGGGTAGCCGGGGTCATGCCCTCTCTGTTGGGAAGTGCCAGTGCCTGCCTCGCTCCAGGCTGCTGCAGGAGGAAGGACGCCACTCGCTGAAGACCACGACGAGCAGCAAAGTGCAGAAGAGTCTCCCGAGGCTCCGGATCTACAACCCAAACGTTAGCATGCTCAGAAAGCAGGTAGTCCAAAACAGTTCAGAACGTTTTGTTTTTTTTGCAAGAGTATCCTTGCTTTCATTTTAATATCAACTGAGTTCTTGAATAGTGAAGGGTGTCAACATGTGTGACTGGGTGATTTGTTAGCATTGTGTCAGCACAAAAAGCAGGAAGCAGGTTCAGCCTAGACTCAACAAAGCAATGTGTCTCTTTTTGCTGGGCATGTAAGTGCAGTGATGAATGCGCAGCACATTCACATGTTTGTTTTCCATTTAAAAAGGCTACACAAAAGTAACTACAGTGCTGCCCTGACATGCACCAAGCCCAGGTCACTACAGGTTTCTTGCAAAACTACATAAAACATGTTCTCTCTCTCTCTCTCTCTCTCTCTCTCTCTCTCTCTCTCTCTCTTTCTCTCTCTCTCTCTCTCTTTCTCTCTCCCCGTCACCTTCTCTCCCTCTTACACACATTCATAATCTTTGAATCAAGTTCAAAAGAGTTTATACAGAGGTTTATATTTAAGAGATGGCCACAGAGGGTGAAGAAGATAGAAGTCTACTTCATCTATTCTTTTAGTTGCATTAAAAACTTCAGTGTGCTGATTTATATCTTATATATTGCTCTTTCAATAGCTTTCACATACTGCAAAGTGACACGGAACCAATTTATGCCCATGTAGCTGGATTTATTAATTAGTCATTTTGTCCTGGCCTGGCAAAACCCCTCCTCAGTGAATGTTTTAAGCCACATAATTAGAAGGGAAGGCTGTGAGCTAGGTGATTAGAAGGACATGTGCCAAGGTGCTACTGATCAAAGCCCTTGACCCTCATCTTAAGTGTAACTTGCTTATGATAGTAAAAGCATTGTCACAAATTCTCCCTCTCAGCATGTGGCACAGTTTCCAACATAGCAAGCAGTGCATGCATTTGTTATTTCCCTTTGTGCTTATATTTTGCCATGTGCCTTTGTTTTGGTTTCGGTCCTGTCTCCTCCCTTGTCATGTCATTGAGCTGTTACTCAAACGTGTGCACCTGTTCTGTGTTTAGTCCTTTAATTAGTTTCTGCTTCTATCCTGTTTGGTTGCTAAGTCTCGTTAGGTGGCATATGCCTCTGATAACAATGTTTGCCTGCATCTTGGCCCTAATATGTTTTATGATCACAATTCCTGGACTCCACATAGTAAAGAGCACATTATTTTATTATGCACTTTATTATACCCCACCTCCTACTACTGTATGCTACAAGTATATTCTAAATGAATAATTAAATGTTAAGGGTTTTTTTTATTTTTTATTTACAATAAGGCTAAACACTGAATTGTATAGTGTAGTGTAGGGCAGTGTAGTGTAGCTCAGTGTAGTGTAGTGTATTGCAGTGTAGTGTAGTGCAGTGCAGTGTAGTGTAGTGTAGTGTAGTGCAGTGTAGTGTAGTGCAGTGTAGTGTAGTGCAGTGTAGTATAGTGCAGTGCAGTGCAGTGTAGTGTAGTGTAGTGTAGTACAGTGTAGTATAGTGCAGTGCAGTGCAGTGTAGTGTAGTGTAGTGTAGTGTAGTGTAGTGCAATGTAGCATATTGTAGTGTAGTGTAGTGCAGTGTAGTGCATTGTAGTTTAGTGTAGTGCAGTGTAGTGCATTGTAGTTTAGTGTAGTACAGTGTAGTGTATTGTAGTGCAGTGTAGTGCAGTGTAGTGTATTGTATTGTAGTTTAGTGTAGTACAGTGTAGTGTATTGTAGTGCAGTGTAGTGCAGTGTAGTGTATTGTATTGTAGTTTAGTGTAGTACAGTGTAGTGTATTGTAGTGTAGTGCAGTGCAGTGTAGTGTAGTGTAGTGTAGTGTAGTGCAGTGTAGCATATTGTAGTGTAGTGTAGTGCAGTGTAGTGTATTGTAGTTTAGTGTAGTGTATTGTAGTGCAGTGTAGTGCAGTGTTGTGTATTGTATTGTAGTTTAGTGTAGTACAGTGTAGTGTAGTGTAGTGTATTGTATGGTATTGTAGTGTAGTGCAGTGTAGTGTATTGTATTACATTGTATTGTAGTGTAGTGTAGCATATTGTAGTGTAGTGTAGTGCAGTGTAGTGTATTGTAATTTAGTGTAGTACAGTGTAGTGTATTGTAGTGTAGTGCAGTGTAGTGTATTGTATTGTAGTGTAGTGTAGTACAGTGTAGTGTATTGTAGTGTAGTGTAGTGCAGTGTAGTGTATTGGAGTATAGTGTAGTGTAGTGTAGTGTAAGGTTGAGCCTAAGGTAGAGAGTGAAAGTATTTGCACATAGCATGAGGCACTGCTTAAGGAACTGAAAGTTTGCCAGACTTCTACTTTTGTGGCTCATAGAAACATCATTGTTATATCTACAGACCTAAGTGTATCAACTGGTCTAAACAATCTCACATGTAGTGAATGGTCAGTCCAAAAATGAATAACATTCTGTTCAATGAGAGTGATTGGGTCTAATGATGATGAATGTGGAATGTGTTAAGCCTCAGAGCTTAAACTCCATGTACAAAGATGATGCAGGCTTGTTATTCTAATCCACCCAGAATGCCTGTCCTAAAATGGCATGTGTTATATTCATGGTAGCCGTGGTAACCAAATGGGAATGTAAAATGGGAAAATGCAGTGATAGAGAGGTTCAGAATAACAGCAGTGTTTCTGCTGCTACTTGAGAAAAGTAAAATAAGGATCCTGTGGGATATCAACTTCTTAGACCTTGCACGGAACATCTCATTTTGTAAATATATAATAATTGCTTGGTTATGCAAAACACAAATAAACTGGCCAGATTGTCCAGAAATAGCTCATATTCTGATTCTCAGATGCCCTCTACAGGTTTATATGTTGTCCTGCATTGCTTTTGTCTTGTGTTGTAGATTTTTAAATATTTAGCTTTGTTAGTTATTATAATTTAAATATTAGTCTACAGACCTTCCAGTTATTTTCTATGAATAGGAGTCTTAACCTTTTTTATGGTAAAAAAAAAAAAAATACATTAAAACATTCACTGGATTCTTTCAAATCAATTTTGTCAAATCAAATTTTCACTTTTTGCTTAAGATACGTATATGCAAAAGTATTTTTCAAAACTTCATTTATTTAATCAAGATTTGATTAAATCTTGTGAACGTGAAACAAATATGTTGCATAGACTGGATCAGGGCATTGTCTCTGCAGTGGCTCTCACCATTGTTGGCCCCTAAAAGGCTCCAGTCAGGAGGCAGTTTGAGGTATTTGAAAGCGAGCGCCAGGCTCTTGTCCATCTTCTCACACTCCTGCAGTGGGATGTGACACTCGTTCAGCAGAAGTGCACCCTCCGTCTCTTCCTCCTGGCCTACCACACTCACCAGGAACTCGGCCATGTCCAAGGCCAAGTCCTGGACAAAACACATCTGTTCTGAGGAACGGTGATGAACAAGGCCATCTGGACCCCTGAAACACAGAGTGGCCACCACCAACTCACAGCGGTCATGGGCTGGAGAGGGAGAAAAGACACAAAAAGAAATGAGTTACAAGTCATAGTTAAGGATGGGAAATGGAAATCTACCTCACCGAAATCAATCTAAAACTTAGATCTGAACTATGTTGATGAATAAGTGGTCTTGTGTCGCAATATATCACAATATTGACCAGACATGTTACATGCTGTATTATATACAGTAGAATAGGTAAGGTTTAACACTAAAGACGTATAAAAGCAACATTGACTTCATGTATGCAATTAAATGTGACTCACATAAGTGACTATAATTTCTTAACTAACCTGTAATTGTGCTGTAATGATTATATATAATGAAAAACGCTCCACCTACTGTGACAGACCGATGGAATTTATATGCTCTATGCCGATCTGACAAACACTTTTGGAATCGGCATGTGACAGTAAAATGCTTTTTTTTCTTTCCCCGCATTCCTATAAACCTCACAGTGTTAAAGTATCTGTTTCCTCGCAGCAGTAAAGTGGACTCATTATCTGTATGGCAACCCACACCCAGCCCATAACCACGACAGCAGGAGCCTGCGGTTCCTGTAAATGTGACAGCCAAGTCTCACCCTACACAGCAACACACAAGACTGTCAAAGTCCAAGGTTACATCAACCAAGCCCCAACCAAGCAAGTCTGTGGTTCTACTCAGTGTCAGCTTGCTGTTTCCCATCATTACCCAAAATGAAAAAGGAACTGACATGACATGGGGCTGTTCAACAGAGGCATGAAAAGATCATTCATCATAATGTAATAGTGCTCAGGAAATGAGAACATATTGTATGTTCAATCATTAACATGCCATAAATCGCATGGCTCATAACTTACTGACAAAATATTACTCTAGCAAACCCATAAAGTCAGAAAATCTAAAGCTGGGGTCATAAGTCCACCCAAGAAATTCCTCTGTTCCCATCAGATGTTTGTACCACACCCTGACATGTTGGGCCTTGACTAGCATTTGTGCTTAATCACTTTACATGGGCCATAAAGACCAGCCAAGCTGACCACAAAATCAAAACATTCTGGCTGGCTGAGGTTCTACATGCAGAAATATGTGGCTGGGTAGGGATGTGTGCAGACTAGACATGTGCTGATATTCAGTTTTTTAATCTTACAATAACTGCCTAAACCTTGTATGACAGTGTGATACGATCCCAGTGCAGTATGTTTAAAATATCATATTTTCTAATACACTATATTGCCAAAAGTATTCGCTCACTCATCCAAATCATTGAACTCAGGTGTTCCAATCACTTGCATGGCCACAGGGGTATAAAACCAAGAACCTAGGCATGCAGACTGCTTCTACACACATTAGTGAAAGAATGGGTCACTCGCAGGAGCTCAGTGAATTCCAGCTTGGTACTGTGATAGGATGCCACCTGTGTAACAAGTCCAGTTGTGAAATTTCCTCACTACTAAATATTCCAAAGTCAACTGTCAGTGGTATTATAACAAAGTGGAA
>JAOUQY010000004.1:6747240-6766255 GCA_028566355.1 Doras micropoeus | reverse complement strand
GAGAGAGAGAGAGAGAGAGAGAGAGAGAGAGAGAGAGAGAGAGAGAGAGAGAGAGAGAGAGAGAGAGAGAGGGAGTGTTTGTGTGTATGTGTGTGTGTGTGTGTGTGCGCACCGGAGTGTGTTTCTTTCACTTGCATTCACAGCCTGTGTTGTTGGGACAGAGCTCATTTGACAAGGTGGACACAAGCTGTCTTCTTTCAGTAGGGGTAGCTGCTGCACTAACCTACAGTCCTCCGACAAGCATGTACACACATCTTAAAGAATGGAGTGGTCAAGGTTTCAAAATAATGACATATAGGTTAATGCCACTTAGGAGCTACAAAAACAGTGAGACCAATCAAAGTAATTAATGTCTTTTTTAGTTAGTAGTCAGGTCAAAAATTCAGACTGTTTCCAATTTAATTGTCAGAATAACCCATGTGAGCCAATAATATAAAAACTAGATACTGTATCTTATAAAATACACGCTAAATATTGGTAGGAGGAATTCTTTGGTATGACCACACATAATTTTTCCTTGAAAGACCGAAGCCATAATTCTGCTCACTTATAAATCAGCCCGGTTTTATTTTCTGGCATCGGTTCCTCTGGGATCTGTTTTTCTGTCTGTTGGACATATACCAGCATGATGCATTTTACAGAGCGCTCATGGTCATAGATTTTGTCCAAGATGGAATCTTTGAGGTGTACAAAATTCACGTCGTGTTATCCGACAGACAGGAGAGGAGTGTCGATCTGCACCTGTTCGGCTGCTTTCTCTTCAGTCCTTGTGTGTTCCTGCCATTAGCATTGGCCAGCCAGGCACATCAACCCAAGCGCCTTGGCAAGGGTCAGTGGTGCTGCAGATGGCCTGGGATTGATGCTCGGCATGCAGCCTCCGCCTGCAATGGATCTGATTAAAGCCTTTGAGAAGAGACAGGCATTGATCACGTGTGGGCACATCCGAGCATACCAATTAAGTCTTTTGAACTCCCTTCAAATTATATCGGGATTGCTTAAATCCAATGATTAAAGACCCACGAATAGTCATTAATGGAGAAAACCATTCTTTTATCTTGTCATTGGTTTTAAAAATGGGCTGAGGCACGATTACTGTGGGTCTGGCCGGAATGTGCTACTCTGTTGCAGTACACAAAAATTTGGCAGATGCAGGCCCCAGGTTGGGCAGCATCCAGAGTGAGGCTTCTTTCTATGCTCAACGGCCTTAAAACAGTGTGAGCAGGATTAGCTTTACACTCCATCACTTTCCTGCAGTGACTCGCAAGGCCTCTGCAGACACGTCGGGAGGGGATTAGTCGGCTGCAGTGGAGTTTCCCATCACCGCGGCCTTCAGCCTGTGAAACTGGAGATGAGGGGGGCTGCTTAGAGACGGAGCAGGGGATATAGGTCTCCCATAAAAGGGGAAGCAGTTTCCACATGTACACACTTGTTTTTCTTAGAAGGAAAATGTGAAATGTGTTAAAGTTGAAGAGCTGGCTATTTTTGAGACATATAGCAGTGGTTTGTAAAGATATATGTTGATATTAGCCTGATATCTGCAGTAGGACTTGATTAAATCCTGAAAAATGTATTTGCCTTTAAACACATGCTCACTCTTTAAGAGTTTTTTTTTGCACCAGCCTGTATGATACTGCTGAAGTATGCAGGATGTGTTTTGTGCTGAATTCCGCTGCCTGTATATTGTGTTCCAAGGCTTTGAAGCCTTTGTTTCAGGTCAAGACTCAGATGAATATGTTGGCACGAGCCTGAGGCCATATTTTCTGAGCAAGTTTGGGAACGCAAGCTTTTGGAAAACATTTCTAGTTTAGTTGCACTTACTTTGCCTCCCCTCATTCTCTCTCTCCATTTCACTCACTCTGTCTTCCTTCTTTTTTCCCCCCTCGCTCCCGCCTGAAGCTCGCCTCAGGAAATACTCAAATGATGAAAGGCGCTGGTCTTTTTTCCCCTCTCCTTCCACACATTCATCATCTGACTGTTCTCATTTCCTGTTTACATGGCTGGGGGCTGGGCACCTCCCAGAGAAAGAGACAAGTCCTCTGATGATGTAATCCCACCCCATTTCCATTTCTCTTTTCCTTTCCTACCCAAATTCTCTGAACACAGAGAAAAGCACACCACTGCTTAAGCAACTACCCCCCTGCCCCAAATTGCCATTCGGCCTCTGTTGAGTGATCTTTCAGTGCTTTCAACGCAGTCCTCCCACCCATGCCAGGGGCAGCTCAACATCTGGTGCCTGTCTCTCCCCACTGCTATTGACAGCCATTGATACTATGCAGGTGTGAATTCTCTTATTTGCGTAGTGATAAAGAAGAGAAGGAGGTCGAAGGCGCAGTGACAGGAGGCAGCTGTCGGCCTTGCTGTTTTTTTAATGCAATCTCTCCAGGTGCTCAGCCAAGGTCATGGGCAAGCAGCAACACCATGTGAGCCTGGGCCGCATGCTGATGCAACACTTTTGGTGCGGGCGCAGAGAGGAATTAGTCTTGGAAACTTTTTATGGTGAACATAGCAACACACATTAGGGTGCTAAACAGGTAGTGCAACTACTGACACATTATTTAGACTACAGAGCGTGTTTGAAATTGTGTTATCAAGGAACCAAATGGTTTAACAAGTTCATTGTATCTTAATATTGCCAGACCCTTGTGCGGGGTCACATTCAGCACTATATCCACATAACTGACTAATAATACTCCTGCATTGGAGAAGGAGCAGCCATTTGTATGATGAGTCATCAGCTCCGAAGGGCCTGCCACCATGTCCCCTTTAAGAATCTACCCATCCTCACCAGCTGCTTCCTTCAGTAACTTGGGCTTTGTTTGTTTATTTTCATCCACCTGGGTATGTGATGAACGTTGTTGGCTACAGCTGTCCTAAAAATACAAACCTTTAATCTTAAAATACACCCGACCAGCATCCTTCCTACACCCCGCCAGCTCCAGGGTGTCAGCTGCTAGTGATGGTAACAAGGGAAACAGAGCCAACATGAGGACACTAAAAGGGCAAACCAGTTGATACCCCTGCAGCCAGGCTGAGTTACAGAGAGCCTGGCCTCCACCCTGTCATACGAGACGGGCGACAGATGCCATGATCTCCAGCAAGTTGCAGTAAAAAGGCTGCCTATGCAGCTTCACCATGTGCCAACATGAGCTTGAGAGAAACGCCAGTGCTCTGTGCTGAGGCAGATGATAGTGCTGTTTGCTGGCTTAATGTAACAGTAAGCTTTTAATCTGTGCTCTCTTTCTGTAATGAAGGATAATGTCAATCTGACTTACTTAAACATATAAGTAATGCTTTGTGGCATATCATGTGTAAGAAATAAAACGTAACACTGTGTTGTTATAAGACAATTAATAATCAATGACAAGGTGCTGTGATTATTACTATTATTTTCTAGTTCCAGCACATCCCCAAAGCATTTTATTCCTCTTATATCAGTTTTATAGTTAAAATTGGTGAGGGAAGCTATAGCTTATATAGCTATAGTCCATAGAAATGCTAATATGTTAGAAGAAACCTGCGATTTTTCTGGCAGCCACCACTCCTGTCAGTGCTGCTGTTATAGAAAATGAATCAATCTTCTTGACCAATCAGATTTGAGAATTCAGCATGATATACTGTATAAAGTATATAAAGTATTTTGGTTCCGTATTGCATGAGGGGCAAATGGGACTTTCCAGGATCATCTCCATGCTGCAAACCCGATCCAGCCACTTCAGCCAAAGAGTGCTGTTCCCTCTCCTCCCATAATCCACCGTCTCATTGTGAAAGTGCTGTGCTGATGAATAATTGTGATGATGCTGAAACATGTTTACTTTCAATCCCGTGAGCGCAGCGCACCAATTTGCATCTGAAAGAACCCTTTGATGTCTTTATCTGCAACATGCAGGGCTTTGAAGCGTCTGACTGTAACCGGGTTTGTTTTTTCCAGTGTGATGGAAAGGAAAGGGGAGGGGGGTGTAATAAGTGACAAGTAATAAGTAAAGCAAGTTTTCTAAAGTAATTACAAATGCAAAGTGTCTAAGTGACTCTTGGAGAGAACATCTCACTATCTTCCTCTTCTCTTCATGCAGCTAAGCCTGTCTGTTTACTGTGCAAATGAAACTGAGACATTGCTGATGAACAAATCAGTGCTGCTGCGTCTAATACGACTCCCCGCAGAAAAAGGTTTTAAAATAGAAATGCTTAGTTTTGCTTGAGTGAGAGTTCACTAACCAGCACCAGGGATTTGAAAAGCCTGACTGAACTATACATTCTTTGCCTCAGTAACAGACTTTTCTCTTGAAACTATAACCCCTGGCACAACATTTGGCAGCTAGCATGTATTTAGCTAATGTTAATGGAAATAACTAGCAAACTTTTACACTGAAAGCTAACCTAATAACTCATTATAAAAGTTATTACCTAGCTAAGAATATGTATAAACATTCTGCACATGCTAATAGCAAGCAAAATGTGTTGTTATGCTGTGGTGATTTTTTAGGGGGAATTAGCAAACAAGACCTAAAACTAAGGCCAATGGGACAACACCCAGCAGCTAGCTTATTATTTAGCTAAAGTCTAGAAATAACTATCCATTGTTCATGTGGAAAGCTAACTTAATAACTTAATCTGAAATGTATTAGGCTAATGTTGGAAATACCTAGCAAACATTGACCTAGAAAGATACTTAACAAACACATTCTGAAGTTTTTTTTAGCTAGCTAAGAATATTTTCTACACTATTAATCTAGGTGTCAGAGAAGAGTGAGAGAGCTCAGCAGCTAGCCTGTTATCTAGCCAGTGTTTAGAAATACCTAGCAAATGTTCATGTTGAAAGCTAACTTACTAACACATTGTGAAATTTGTCAGCTAGCTAAGAACATGTAATAAACTGTAGGCTAGCTTGTTCTGAGCTAAGAGCTTTTCAAAATCCGCCATAGAGGTGTTTGAGGGTGAATTAGAATGAAAAAGAAACCAGGTATCTACTAACAGGATATGACTGTTTGTAATGCTAACTTGAAATGAGTAAAACTCTGAGGTATATGCCTAGTGATTTTATATTTGTTATATATTTTTTTCTTTTGGCTGCTCCTGTTCTTGGGATTGCCACATTGGATCAAGCCAAAAATTCTTCTTTGTGCAACCATCCCATGACCCAGGCTTTGTACCAGCATTATAAGGTTTGTGCAGCATCCAGGGCAATGGATTGCAGTGGCACTACCAGGACAACAGCGAGCCACTCACCAAACTGGAAAAATCTCCAGCACTGGGTTTAGATAGATGTCTACAGTCAAGCATTTATAGGTGATTCAAGCAGGAAGTTTACAGAGAAAGAAGAAAGAAGAAGTATTGGCATGCTGGCTGTCTTCTTGCCACGCTCCAGTTTCCAGCTAAATAAAGCAGCTGCTAAATCCTAGCACTAATCTGACAGCGTGATGTGTCACAGTTGTGTTTGTTTCCTGGGATCATTGATGCATTGTGTTGCATCTGAATGCGGTAGTACAGATTCATAAGTTATGTGCAAAGAGCATGCACATTATTCCACATCCACATCCACACACACACACAGACATGTGCATAGCCCAGCCCATCAGGAACACTCTATAGATCAAAAGCTAGACTTGGAATGTTTCCCGCTCTCTGACAATTAGACATGGAAAAAAAACACTTCCGCATGTGTGTTCTGTCGTTATAGCAACACAGCGTTGCCAGGCAACAGCAGGGTTATGTGTGTGGGTGTGTGAAGGTCGGTGGGCGGGGCTTTTCTGGTGTGTGAGGACAAGCAATCTGCCACATCAAACGCTCAAAGCCATGATCCGACTTAACACCCAAAAAAAAAAGAATGTTTTTCCCACATTCCCACATCTGTTTCCGTGAACTTAAGTCTGATTTGTCTCTCAATATACAGAGAAGTAGTCGAAATTTACGGTAAATGATCAGCAGAAATTTATTAGCAACATTGGATTTACAAATGAATGTGTGTATAAAAATGACTTTGTTACACCTACCTGTAGTAGGTGTAAAACTTGCTGGAGGTCAGAGCCCAAATATCAGAGACTGCAGTGTTTCTAAACTATTTTAATTAATAACATTATTTTGATATCTGTATCTCTGTAAAAAGAAGCTTTAGTAGTAAAACTGAAACCACTTAAATTTGATATAAGGTAGGCCACCTTTACAGGCGCTACTATTAACTTTTTTTTTTGCCAGAGAGCTACCATTGTGAGGTGTAGAAACCAGTCTGGTCACTTCCATCAATCTACCGGAGATAACATCTCTCCAACAGCACACAATAGTCCTCAGCAGAACATGCTTTTACGTGTCCGGGTAGCATCAGGTTGCTCAGTTTCCTTAAGTAACATGCTTTAAAAACACACACACACACACACACACACACACACACACACACAAATGCAGAGAGCAACTGCATTTTTCTGTTGCAGAAACAAAAGCAGAAGTTGCTTAACCTGATGAAGCAATTCTGGAGGATTCCTGAAAGCATTTCATCATCACTTTTTCTCTACTGCCGGCGCCCTCTTAGTCATGCCCGTAGGAATGTGCTGTAATGTAAACAGAGCAAATAAAGGGCACAAAATGGCTGACCTTGCCTGTTAAACACACAGGAAAGAACGCAGTGTCACGCCATCTGAGATAAAGTAACACCCATCAAAAGCCATAGGCCTCCATTAATCTCTTTTCCTTTAACCTTACTCTATACAATGAAGTCTACAGACTAATTTGCTGATTAACAGCACCGAAGACACACTAACCACACAAACAGGAAAAGGGAGATCTGACTAGTCTGTTGCTTGTAAAGCTGCTTTTATTGCTGTCTTTACAAGGGAAATGTTAACTGCTAGTCTGAGATCAGATCAAAGTCTGCTATAAATGATATATTGATTTTCTTTGGGATTTCCATTTTGAACAGATTTCCTGCAGTCTGAATGTCAGAAAAACACATTCAAGCTGTATTATATGTTGTTTCAAATCTTATCCAATTTGAATTGTCATTGTTTCATATTATTTAGTACATGGAGCTTGTGAACTGTAGAGATTTGCAAAAAGAAACAAACAACATGAGCACAAATTAACATGAAGGCAGGTCAGGGCAGGAAATTACCTGGTCCTCGAGAAACCAAAACATAATCTGAATCCTTTGTTTAATGAGAACCAACTGTCAATTGTGAACCCATTATGAATTTTCCGTATCAGCAGGTAGCTACCCTACTGAAACATCCAGCTTCATCCGACCAGCTACCAGCTGCCAAACCACAGGCGATCAAGTTGGTAGACTGTCTTTACCAGTTGGTAGGTTATTTTCCACCTTCAGTGCTACTTGTCTAATCTGAACAATGCATAACTGAAATGTTCCAATCACCTTGATGTTATTTTTGTAGAAACCTCCGACAAAAACAATCTACCAGCTGGACCAGTTCAGCCTGTGTTTTGGCATTTAGCTTGCCTGACTACGCTAGATTTTTCAGCAGATGTTTATTTTCAGAACCATGTCTGGACATTTCCATGTTGCTAGCTATCTAAGTAGCTCATTTTCATCTGCAATACACTCATCTGTGTATGTGTTTTTAGCAGCATAATTACGACAGCAAATTAGAATGCAGCCCAAACACATTGCATGTGTTTATTCATGTACACTGTGGGTACATGATCGTAAACCAGATTTTAGTAATCAATAAGATTTGCTCTGCTCTGTTTTAATAGCCATAGTATTTTCAGATGTTTGGCACAGTCTCACACACAGTTTCCAAGACCGTAGCCTTGAGATGGCTCTGTTGTTCTAAAATGGCTGCCATGAGCAGGGCTGGCAGAACGTTCCTTGCCCTTCTGTGTGACTCTGTGCAGTAAATCACCTGCCTACAGCAGAGTCCCACCACTCTCCCACCAGCTGACTGTTTGGATCGCTGGTTTCGTCTGCAGATTTATTGCCATGACCTATGACCTTTGCACTGCTCATGCACACAGAGCCAGCCTTGAGCAGGGCAAACACCCATCCACCCCACCCCCCTTTCCTCCCCTTGGCCTTTCCCAGAAATGCCCCCTGTACCCAATCAGATTGTCACATGTCCACATATCCCGGTTCGGGCCATGCATTCGTCAGAGCTGGATTCTTTTTTTTCCTCCATAGTGACTAGCTCTTATCAAGCCAGGCCAGGTTGTGTTATAACTCTTGGGAATCAGATTGCAAAAGCATATTGTGTTTTATTGTTTACTCCTTTCGGGATTAGATAGTGAGCTTTTAACTGGTTACAATGTGCGTAGGTGTGTTCTTAGGTTATGTGTCACAACAAAGCCTGAAGGACTGAACTATCATAAATCTTTCTATGCACTCTCCTTTCTTCCTGGACGACTGGTGTCTGGAATGAAGCCAAAGTTATTAAGGGTTTAGCAGGAGTGAAAATTGCCTTCGGGGTTCTCTGAAGTCAAGTTCTAACACACCCAAGTAACAAGATTAGTATCTCTTTTTACTGTGTATCAACGTGTATGAGTGTACAGTCAGCCATTAGACAGTCAGGTCTAATTAATAATGTTTTGATCAGAAAAAAAATTAAAAAATGAAATGTGAGAGCTTTTCTGACCAGATTACTGCAGGGTAGCATGAAAATCAAAGCCACGACAAAGAAAGCATCTGTAGTGCCTTCTGGGAAACGCTGAAGGAGTTAAGTGTGGGAGGGCTGTTGGCAAGGGAGTGAAAAATTCTGCGGTGAGCGAGGCTGCCGTGACCCTGCATTCACCTAAAGCCTGAGCTGCTAGTCCACCAAGGACAGGAAGATTAAGCCTGGCCCCTGAAAAGGACATCCACTTGGCTTGCTCGGCGGCCATGCCTTCATCGGAATGCAGAGCTGTATTCTTTCCTAACCGTGTACCATTGGTCTGCAGAGACTTTGCCCAAACTGCTTTAACGAGAGCGAAGGGGAATTCACTGGGCTCTTGTGTAACATGTGTTTAAACTATTAAGACCAGTTTCCTTATCGGAAGCATCTCTAATTTGCCATTTATGGTTCACATCGTTGGCTCATTCAGCGCAGGATTGCGCAATGTTCTCCTTGATTATTGGCACTCTTCATGAAAATGAACAGGTATTATGTGCTCAAACAAACAGAGACATTGTATAGCTTTTTTTAAGCACATGTTTGTTTTTCCAAACACAGGAAGCGTCTTGGTCCACACCCATGCAGAACATTTCTTAGGAATCCCTCTTCAATTCACACCACAGTTTTCCATTAGGGTTCTGAGATCAGTTGCAAAACATTCAGAAATAGTTAGACAAAATGAGATTCTTTGGAATTGTGTTTGGCACATGCTCAGGATTGTGCTGAAGTATTCTAGCTGAATTCCCTTTTTATTGTCGAACATGCTGATACTGCAGAGTGAAGGATCAAAAGCTTTGGATTTCGGTCTCATCTGAACAACCCATTTTAGTTCTAATGACGTTTGGTTCAACTTCAGCTGCTTCAGCTGCTACATTTTATGAGTCAGGAAGGGCTTCTTCCTTGTTACGTTACTAAATAGCTTGTTGTTGTGAAACTGGCATTTAAAAGACGATTTTGAAACTTGACAACCACTTAGACTGTGCGATTTTAAAACTGTGACCTTTGGGCTTTTTTCCCTCCTACACAGCATGCTCATGTGTCCCATTCCTGGCAAATTTCCAGCTGCTTTAGACATGTGAAATGTTTTTGTAATGATTCTAATTGTGAACTATGTTACTTTCATTATTTATGCATTTGTTTTTAAATTAATTACGCGATCTGTGCAGGTCAACAAGCATCTGTTTTTATCTATTGAAGATTTTCCCTATGGTAAGGGATGACAAAGGGATTTTACATCTGTGCAAGCTCATATATCTACTCCAGGGATACAGGGATAAGTGCAATTTCTTTTTTTCATGAATTACCTTTATTTCCACTTCTGTAAAATACTTGTTAGGGTGAAAATAAAAGATTTTGAAAAGAAAACAAAGTAGTTGTAAAATTAATTTGAAAGCGCTACTAAGTTAAAGCGGCACTGTACATTAAAGCTAGATAAATATTAGAATATTACAAAATACTACGTGTTGGCCCTTGCTCCAAAAGAAATAAAGGAAGAAAGAAACTACTAAGACTTTTCCACCCATAATTCTAGTCTAAAGGTTATGTTTGGCACAGCAGGCAAGTGAGAGCAGGCTGTTGCTGTGAAAATGGTTGTGTGTTAATCTCCTCCCTTGCGTCTCTCTTCTCAGCGCCTGAGTCGTTGTTCCTCTGGCTCTGGTCCTGACTCACATTCCCTCTGAGCACTCCACCCCACATGATGCAAGACTCACACACACAAAAGGGAAAGAGGTGGGGAGGTACTAGGCCATGTTTGTCAGAGGCTTCGGGGCATGTGTGCGTGTGTGAGAGGGAAAAATGTTTGTCTGCTGAGTGTCTGCTGAGTGTCTCTAATGTGTTTTAGGAGCTGTTGTCAACAACAAGCCTCTCACTGTGATGGGAGCAAGTCACGTCACAGCCGGGCAGGGGAGGGAAGATCACAAAGAAAAATTCTCTCTCCCTCTCTCTCACGCTCTCTCTCTCTCTCTCTCTCTCCCTTGTTCCTATTTTATTCTGTCTCTTTGATACAAGGTTGCATTTGCCGCTAATTTTACGCCAAATATTTTCACCATCATGGTCTGCCGCAGCTCAGATTTCTGATGATCAAGTAGCTTGCAGTTGCTATTTGGTTGCTAAAGCAAATTCAGCTGTTTGACCGTCACACTGGTTTTCCATTAACCACGCTCCAGCTTCTATACTCAGATAGCTCTCCATGGCCTCGTCTTGCCTTTCATTTTCCAGTCTGGCACTCATCAACAATGACGCCTGAATATATTGGGAGCAATGCGGCGGTGTCTTTTAGACTTTAAGGGTTTCGCTTCTTATATTGAGGTCGAGTGTGTCAGGTCTCTACATGCAAGCAGACCAAACCCATTTTAGAACATGCTTCCTCGCATCCTAGGGAACGCCTCGAGGGTTCCAGTAAACCAGGGGCACATTTGTTACCCCCCCTCCTCTCAAACTGGCCATTATCCACATCCACAATGATACACACAGACACACACAAGTACAGGCTTGGAGTGGTGGATCCATTAAGAGCACTATTTCCAGGCGAGAGGAAAAGGAGGCTGGACTTGCACAGATGATGGGTCACAGCTGTTCCCACAGGATGAAGTGTTTTTTTCCCCTCCCTTTTTTCCATCACAGTTCAAAGGCAGTGAGAGAGAGTGAGTGAGTGAGTGAGAGAGAGAGAGAGACAGAGAGAGAGAGGACTCAGGGCATTACTAACATTAGAAAACCCCATGGTGGAGTTTAGGAAAGAAGGAGATGGAGGAGGGGCTGTTGGGTGTTTCTTTTTGCAAGGCTGGACGTATTTGGTTTTTGAAACCCCAGCCATAATCCACAGCACGAGAAAGGCAATGGCATTCCTGCTGCAGGCACTGAAATAGCAGCTGTAGATAAGCCTGTCTCTCACCTCTGTCTTAGCATATGCATATTTTAGACACAATCTTGACCATCATTTAGGAACCATAGATCCCTTCTCATACCTTATTCACTACATAATTACTCCAGTGGTAATTGGAGTTATAATTACATTGGCGTTATAATTACAAGCAGGTCAGACTTCTGTATGGTTACTCTGTAACTTGCTATGTTCACAATCTAGTCAGTGACTGGTCCGGCAAGATTTTTTTCTTGCTTATGAAGCAAAAAGTGGACTAACAATCCCTCTAACAGACCCAACCTGGTCCCGGAACCCCATTCAGCAGAACCTCATAGAAATTCCCTTAGCTGATGAACATAATCTCACCGTAAGGATGTGTAAAAAAAGTGATGGCAAATACACCTACTGATTGAGCAGACTGGTTTTTGAAAGGGGAGCAGGGAGCTCCTTTTTACTTGACTCAGTAAAAAGAAAAAACGGAAGCCCTGATTCATGACTGAGTGATTTAAAAAACCTCCAGGCAAAGATTTCTCCCCAGTCCTCCGGAAGATTCCAGGCTTTTAATCCTGTCGCTCAGTAGGCACGCCAGGTAGCCTGCGGAGTAGTAGAGGATTCTGGGAAATCTGGGCGAGGAATCAAGGCTCCTAGAGCAGCCCAGATGTCCCCACAGAGCTCCAGGGAATTTTTAAGAAATAAGGGCTCACACAAGCATACAACGGTTTGAAAATTTACGTTGATCACAGCATTCGTGGTGACTCAAAAAATGTGGCATAATTGCCTAAACATGACGAATAACAGGTGTTTCAGGCTGATTGTCATAATTTATCTAAATGACTAAAGTTGCCAAAGATAGTGTCTCCATGGCTTCCCCTTTGCCAAATCCCAGTTGGGAACACATGACAAAGAAGCCAGATCTTATTTCCAGAATGGAGATGAGGCACAGTTGCTTGGGCGTGTCACACCATCTGACCACAACTAGTGGATCAGTTCAATGACGAGAGCCAGGGAGTGTCTCGCTATTCATTTCAAAACCTGATCAAAGCTGCATGTGACGGGAGTTTTTGAAGCCCTGAAGGCTATCCATGACTGGCTCATTTCAGATATGGCTTATTTGAGGTCAGAAATGGGCGTCAGTGGAACATGTTACATATGTTAGACATCTGGATTGGGAAACGAGGTTTCTGGAGTGCAATGTCACTGGTTTTCTTGCTGCACATTAAGATTATTTTGGCAACTATGCTACTTTAAGTACATATTATATATATTCTTGCAAAACCTAATAAAACCTTGCTGCACTATGTCCACAAAAAGGAAAAAGTCATTCATTTATTCATTCATTCAGACTTCAGTAATCAGCTTATCCTGATCAGGGTTGTGGTGGATCCATAGCCTATCCCAAAAACACTGGGTGTGAAGTGGGAATACACCCTGATTAGGAAGCCAGTAATTCACAGGGCTCCATACAGACACATTTACATTCTCACTTACACCTAAGTGTAATTCAACTTTTTTTTAAATAGATAGGAGGACCCTGAGGAAACCCACATAGCTATTGGAAGAACATGAGTAAAATCCTCCACACAGACAGTAACCTGAGTTCAGGATTGTGCTGGGGACCATGGAACTATAAAGCAGCAATTCTACCCACTCTGCCACCATACTTTCCCAAAAAGGTTTCATTAGTTGATTCGCTGAGTTGAGTAGCCAACCAAAAAGCTCTCACTGCTCTCAATTGCCAGCCTCTGATTATAACATGGTCATTTTGTCAAACGGGGCTAATGAGACTAGCTGATTAGTGCCAATATGCAGCAAAAACAACAGGCAACAGTCTGCCATTAATGCCCAAGGGCACTGTCCTTAAGCAGAGCTTGAAATGAGTCATCGCTGCCATCACTGTTCCTGTCCTTTGTGTATTGCTTTTTCCACTGTGACGCTGGTGAGTTTTCCCTTGAACGCGGTGTCCTAAGATGATAGCTCTGCTTCATTTGTTTACACAGTAGCCCTCTGATGTTTGGAAACGATGCAGGCGACGGCACCAATGTGCTTCATTGGAGATGCACCTGGAGTCATCAGTTTCCTTTTACAGCACGGTCGAACCAAGTGTTTGCATATGTAGATATAAACACAGCAGTGGCAATGACATTGCTCTAATGGTAGCCCGGCCCATGCCAACTCACAGAGACTCAAGGCTATATAGATAAACATTAGCAAAAAGCATTCCTTACCTTTTAGCCCCAAGAGGAAGAATGAGTTGGTTCTGGAGTGCAGGTATAAGTGTGTGTGTATGTTTGTGTGTGTGTACCATGTTTTTTTGCCTTTGTGGGGACCAAAGGCTCCATGAAGATAGGAATATTTGATATTATTAACCTTGTGGGGACATTTTGCTGTTTTTTTTTGTTGTAGCTTTTAACAAAAATTAAAAAAGAAAAGAGACAAAAAGTTGCTTTTTCATTACTGAGGTTAAGGTTATGGTTAAGGTTAGGGTTTGGGTTTGCGTTAGTATTAATTATATCAGCAGAAGGTCCTCACAAGTGTAGCAGTACAAATATGCATGTGTGTGTATGTGTGTGTGTATGTGCTGGGGCTGTTGACTGCCTGAGCTTCTAACAGGAAAATATGTTACGTGCATCAGTGGTTAGGTCAGAGGAAGGCAGAGGGGAGTTTTCTTTTCCATGAGTAATCATCCATTCAGCCCGGCTGCAATGTTTGCTTGTGTCAGCAGGTCTGTGTCTGTCTGGTCCTCTGTAAAGCACTGAGCATATGTGCAGTGTTGTATCTGTTAGATATTGTGTTTTATATTACAATGACAGTGTGTGTGTGTTTGTGTGTGTGTGTGTGTGTGTGTGTGTGTGTGTGTGCGCACGCTTTTATCAACAGTGTACTGGACTGGATATGCAAACATCCGGTATGCATACATTGTACACATTGTATACATTGTATACACTTCCAAATCTATGGTAGGTTATACAGATAATGTGTGTGTACATAAAGCCTCCTTAATTAAGACCTGGGAACCCCCCACCCCCCCAAAATAGGTAAAAACAACAGCTATGGGGAGTTTCAACGTTTATATATCCTTCTTACCTGTGACTGTAAATATTACAACATATTTCCTATATTCATGCTTGGAGGAAACTTGGAGGTAATATGAATTCAGACACCTTTAAAGTGGACTATACCATTTCTTAACCTTGATGTTTAGAGGCTCACCTCCTTATTAAAGTCTATGAGTCTATCACATGGGTCACACAGCCAATTGGGATACTGTAATATAAGGAGCTAGCTATCTAGCTTGTTTAACAAACGTTCTTACCTTCAGAGTTTCTGAATTAGAGTGTATCAATGAACGCTGACATTAGCTAGTTTCTACCTTTTGTCTTAAGTTACAAGTTAGCTAACTTGACTAACTAACTAGCACCGTTTAATTGGCTAGGCATTTCATTTGCGATATATAAAATGTCATCTATTACCTAATGCTAGCCAGCACTGGTGCTTAATCAAGCAGTGGGACAATGGAGGATTAGATGTTGTAGATATATGTAGATATATATGTATAGAGTTTTGTCTTTTGTGTGGCAGTGGTGGTTTAGTTAGTCTTTTGGGTTTTTGATATTAGCTTTTATAATAGGCACGTCCTTAGGTCCTGTCAGAAATTCAGGAGCAATATTGAAATCCATGTGTGCGGAAGGCTGAGTAGATTTCATTCACAGAGTCAACATTAGCAAGAGGAGAGGAGATTTCCTGCCTAGGGCTTATAATGCAGCCTGTATTTTCTGTGGTTATCCTGCAGGGGTAATCCTGAGCGGTTGTATTGTATTGTACTGTTGTATTACAGAAGCAGAGGGAGGTCAGAATGACTTCAGTTCCCTGAAGCACGCTCTGCATATAGCTAATATATGGAGCCACAGTGGTTTAGAGAATGTTATAATGTAAAACGACATTCATAAATATACTGAAATTTCTTGTTGTGTTTGAGCATCTGAGTAATTGGCTACCAGCCTTAAATAGTATATTAGAATTAGCCTAATGTGCAGCTTTGCTAGAAAACCAGTGTGTCCTGCACTAGATATGCACAAGAATACATAGATCTACCATAGACTCTACATTTATGTAGGTCAGAACACAAAGGTAATACAAAAAAGGAAAGTAAAAACCCTAGCTTCACACATAGCTCATGCGACTTGTAGTTTCTCTTGTGGGCATGTAGCAACCGCTACAGTAGACACTTGTGGTCAAGCAATGGCTAGCATTTTTTCACCCGATGCTAAACAGTAGCAGCTATATATAGCTCCTGGAGCGAAGTAGTTAAACATAAGTGATATCTTGCATTAATTTGTTTGAACATTGGTTGTTTGATTTACATGTTGCATGTTTGGAACTAGCAAGCTAGTTATCAGATTATTAAAACAGGTAGTCATGTTCACAAGCAACCCAGCTAACAACTAGCTGAATGCTTTCTCAATTGACTGTTCTAGGAATATTTGGTTTCAGGACCTCCAATAGTTGTAAACACAAAAAAGCAGTTCCATAATGTGTGAAACAAACTATATTTTACACTCACGGGCAACTGAGTGTATACCTCAGGAACACCTGTGACATGATTGTCTGTGCCAGACAGGCTGGTTCGAGTATTTCAGAAACTGCTGATCTCCTGGGATTTTCACGCACAACAGGCTCTAGAGTTTACACAGAATAGTGTGAAAAACAAAAAAACATCTAGTAAGCGGCATTTCTGTTTGATGAGAGAGGTCAGAGGAGAATGGCCAGACTGGTTAGTGCTGACAGGAAGGCTAACTGTAACTCTTTACAACTGTGGTGAGCAGAAAAGCATCATCTGTTTTTTTCCCCAGTCTTCAGTTAGCCTGTGCTCACTGTATGATTAGAACTGCTGATCACTGGGCTTGTGCCAGACCAGCCTGTCTGGCACAGACCATCATTCCACAAAGTGACAGATTTTCTGATGTTTGATGTGAATATTAATTAAGGGAAGCTCTTGCCCTGAGTCTGCATGGTTTATGCATTGTGCTGCTCTTACACTGGCCTCACTCTAGAGGATTATTGGACTGATTTTGTGTCTGATTTGCTCCTCCTGACAAGCGTGGGAGTTTTTTGATTTGAGGCTGACCTGAACCGATTATTCTGTCGTGTGAGAGGCTTACAGACATAATCTTACTGCTCCCGACTGGCTCAGAGCCTCCCTGATTTAAAATCATAAATATCAAACATGCTTCATATTTACGACTTGAAATCCTGCAGTGTAGAGAGAGCAATGATTAAAAATCCTGTAGCGTGAAAGGAACAATGGCAATGAGCGTGGGTTAACGGGATGTAATTTTTAAAAAAGGCAGGGTGCTGAAAGAATGCATAATAATGCATATGGTGTTTTTAAAACAATAACATTGGCTTGTTGTACTGCAAAATATATATATGTCATGCTGATACTGTGTGTTTAGCCATGACTTTATCCACAGTGCATGTACTGTTCTTATGTCCGTGGTCTCCTATATTTTTTTTAATCAGTTAACATTTGAAAATACTATAGTGTGAACCCGGCTTTACATGAGTGTTCCTGTTGACAGAAAGTCTACTGTATAAATATATATATATAGGTATGTTAACTGACCATTATATATAAAAATACACAAATAGAAGATAAACCCATTCATTTTTAATGGCCTACTCAGCAACGTTTCTCATCCTTTCACTCAAATTAGCTGTGTAATAATCAGTTGTGTAATAATTAAATAAAATACAATTTCTTGAGATTGTTTTTGCCTATTTGCGTATTGGAACCGGTTTGTTCATTTGCCTATTTAAACCTACTCATTTTTGTGCATTTTTTAAAAGAAGCTTCAAACCTTTTTCAACCCAGTAGAAATGTGTGTTTGTGTCTGTTTGTACAGTATCTCTGTGTGCACTGGAGCAGGGCAGAATGGGATGGCTCGGATTCAGCAGACTGAATGGAAAGTGCCGGAGGCCCTACAGAGCAACAGCAGATGGGAATGGCAGTGTGAATCTCTCTCTCTCTCTCTCTCTCTCTCTCTCTCTCTCTCGCTCTTTCTTTCTCTCTATCTATCTTTTTCTATCTCTATCTGTTATTACACGCCATCTCATCCCACTGAGCATTGCCAGCCACTCCCTTCACCATCTGACCTACTGCATATATGTGTGTATGTGTGTGTGTGTGTGTGTGTGGGTGGGTGTGTGTGTGAGACTACAGGCCTGGCCCTGTTGCCTTTCGCCTCACTTGGCTCAATAACATGATCTCGCATTATTGCCTCTGTAAAACATAAACAAGCCCATGGCCGTCCTTTCCTCTGTTCCTCTCTACCTGCTTTTACCTGCTCTTATTGTCCTGATGTGAGTGACTCAGGCCTGCATAGGTTTCACTATCAGTGTTCAGCTCTGCTATGGGGTTTGTTAAGAACAAAATCCTTTGCTTCACATAAAGCAGGCCAAACGCCATGACAGACCAAACTAAAGTCAACCCTGACAAGCCTTTGAAGCGCTGACTTTGTGTACATGATGGTGAATTTTCGTGTACCTGTTAGAAAGTGTGTGTGTGTGTATGTGTGTGTGTCTGTGAGAGAGCGAGAAAGAGTGTGAGATTTAGAGTGGAAGATCTGTAGTGTTCGACACCGAGGAGCTGAATAACTGGCTGACAGGCACACGTGAAATTCTCCACTACAGACGAGGTGACCGAGCCTTCACCTTTGCGTGACTGAAATGCCAGTTCCCTACTCCACACAGCAGCATGAGAGAAAAAAAGGGGGTGGGGGTGGATAAATAAACTCCAAATGCTCTCTCCAGTGCTTTCTAACATCCATCCACATGGCACAGAGATGCAGCATGATACTATTTCAGAAGTGTTAGGGCTCTATGAATATTTCAGAGGGTTTCAGAATAGTTCAGTGAAAAATCATATGTACACCATTTTCCACCCCCAAACGTAGTTTATCAGTCAAGACATGTTTGGCGTTTGCATTGCAGCAACAAGGCTAATGTTGGATACTTTAAAAGATTGAATACAGTTTATGCCCAAGTCTCACCCTTTCTTTATCAGGATAATGTAGACTGCTGCTGTAAATATAAAGACTTTCAGCACTCTTGTTCACAATGCTCAACATCCTTTCGAACCTCAAACTGAACACACTTAGATATTGTTTGAGTTTAATAGATACAGTTGGGGAAGAATAATGATTTATAATTTGATTATCTGGTGTCAACCAGATATGGACATTTTGAAATGGACTTTTGAATCTGGATGTAATCTGACTGAGAATTCCTTGCCACTGTGACGTCTGGGTTGATCATTAGGGTTCAAAATCTGTAAAGCTACCTTATGACCATTTCTGTTAAAAGTGAATAGCAAAATGGTTTGGGATACCGATGTGAGACGATCTGTGACCAAGACAGCAAGTCTTTGTGATGTATCAAGAGCCACCGTATCCAGGGTATGGAGGAGCGAGTCAGGAAACGTTTTCCACCATCAGCATCACGTAGTGACCTGGCCATTATCCTGCAAGAAGAATGGCTTAAAATCCCTCTGACCACTGTGCAGGACTTG
>JAOUQY010000004.1:6718893-6736877 GCA_028566355.1 Doras micropoeus | reverse complement strand
CCGCCCCACCCGGGGATCGAACCCGGGACCTTCTTGCTGTGAGGTGACGGTGCTACCCACCGAGCCACCGTGTCGCCCTCTGGTAGGTTTACTTAACAGCAAATTAACATGTTCACAACATATAAGCTAGCTAATAAGTTCTGGCACAAACATGTTGGCAAGATGCTTGCTCAAATGAAGGACCTGCCTACGAAAACGACAGCCTTTATCTTGGGAGAATGCTGCCTGTCTTGCTAGCTGCCTTGTGACTGGAGCTGGAAACAACAACAACCTTCTCACAATCCTAAAATAAAATGTGCTGCTTACTACAGTGTGAACAGTTTCTCCATACACTAAACAAACCCACGCTATCCTTTCCACTCATTTTCTAATTTAATCTACATTATATCATAACATGTTTTTTTTTGTTTGTTTGTGTGGTTTTTTTGCTTTTTGGGTTTTTTTGTTGTTGTTGTTTTGTTTTGTTTTGTTTTGCCTAGCTATTGCTGTCTGCTCTTTCAGCGCCTGCAGATGTGGCACATCTGGATCCAGGAAAGATTGTTTTTGCAGCGCTGCTCCAACGTTCCGCTCTCCAGGCTGCCATGGCAACAGCAGAATGTTTGGCAGCGAGCCGTAAATGGCCTGATGAATAAGGGAGAGCAGGGGGGAGAGAGAGAGAGAGAGAGAGAGAGAGAGAGAGAGAGATGGAAAAACAGAGAGAGCAGAAAAGTGGGAGAGGTAGTGAGCTCTCAGTAGTCTGGCCCATGTCCAGGGCAGCCATAATGCGGAGGCTGAAATGAGGCCCGTGGCAGAACACCAGGTCTCAGAGAACAAAGATGTGTGCTTCTGACGCCGGCGACTGAGGCCCCGCTTGGCAGCATCCACCCTTTCCCAGCAGCCTTTGCCTTGGCAGCCTGCCGCTCTCCGTTCCAGCCCTGCAAAGAGGATTGGGGGAGAGAGAAAGAGAGAGAGAGAGAGAGAGAGAGAGAGAGAGAGAGAGAGATTTTATGTGACATCACCTCCTCCTCTTCAGTCTCGAGTGGAAAGCTATTCAACACTCATTCCCCCACAAAGTGCACCATTTTATATCTGGCTCTTTTCATCTACTAAATGCTGTGTGTGTATGTGGGGGGGTGTCTTTGGGCGTGCCTATGCCAGACTTTTGGGTGTGCCTCTCCTAGTCTTTTTCTAAAGCCACTGTTTTGAAAAATGCTAGACTCATCTTGGCCCCTAATAAAAGGAGAACTTAGAACTTGCCACTATTCATTATTATTCTTTTTTTTTTTCTTTCATAATTTGTCTAGCACTTGCTTCAAGGCGCTGCTTCGAATAATAATAATCATTAGATAATCAAAGGATCCCCTACATCTTTCTCTGGAGTGCCATCTTGCACGGTTGCATTGCTGTTAGCTGAAGAACTGCACTGTAGCTGTACTTAAATTATTTTTGATATTTGGGAATGTGTATTGTTTATTTCTTTTGAAGTCGGGAGTCTCTTTTGTAAGAAAGAGTTCACTAGCTAATATCTTGTCATATAAAGGCTCAACCCTTGCATCACTGCCACATTCTTTGGTCTGTTTAAGCAACAGTGTTGAAATTTGGTTTGTTTGTTCAGTTCATTCTTGTTCTTTCACTTTATGCGCTGGCCATATTACACATCTCTATGCCATGCATCTAGTTTTTCTTTTAAGCAGAAAGATTTATTTTCTTTTTTAATTTTTGAAGTCATTTTTACTTTACAGCATTTCTTTGCATGTGCTTAAGACATTTGCGCAGTACTGAATGTATACTGTTTGCTCAAGGGTCCAGCAGTTGCTCAGTGGCAGTGCTATGATTTGAACTCACCCTTTTGTTGATTAGTACAGCTCAATACCGCTACCTTGTTGCATGCATCACAATGAACAGAAAGACACAGGCCAATTCTGGCTACATAGATTTCTTCCTGCAAACCAGATGCTCCTGTTTGGTACGACATCCATTTTTTCTCTGCATTGATCTGTTTACGAGGTGACATGATATGCCAATAGTCATATATTCTCTCTGTGCTCCTCCCTGGGAGAAAAGTATTTCACTCGCCTCTGTCCTTCAGGGCCCTAGAGTGGAGGTGACGCTGCGATTTAGTGCTTGCCCACTCAGCGACTGGAGCCAGCCAGGCTGAAATGTAGCGCATGCTTTCCAATCACCTTAAATCACACACTGGCCTTTGGATTTTGCTTTGAGAGAGTAAATAAAACGAGGTCCATTAGTGGAAGAAGGGCTGCATATGGTTAAGTATGTAGCAGGATGTTGCACTATATTTTTCATGCTCTGCCTTAAAGACCCCCAACCTTGTTGCCTGACACGCTAGCATAAGTATATGTACATTGTGTGTACGTGTGCGTGCTAATTTGCTGGAGGTCTGCAGAGCTGAACGCGGAAAGCAATCATAATGTTGTAAACAGGAAGCGGTTAGTCACACAGGCTATCCTGATAAGGCTGTGGTTGCCATAGCGACGCTTTCCGGTGGAAGGAGTAGGCCGATGAGAAAAGTGACTCATGCTGGCCAAGAAGGGCTCTCCGAAAGATTACATCACTCCTATCTGTGTCTAGATTTGTTCTTACCTCTTTAATATGTTCATATGCAGGTCTGCATGACCCCAGGCAGCTCGCTGGAGAGAGTGTGGTGTGTATGCATTGCTTTGCTTGAACAGTTATATTGTATTTTGTAATATAAAATGCAAAAACATTACATCATGCCATGGCTGTGCTTATATGTTGCCATAGTGTTGTTGAGTCATTGGCAGCAGACACTTCAGACAACTTGCGAGCTGCTTTTAAATCTCCGGGACATCAAAGCTGTGTGTGTCATGTTCAGAATTCTTAATTAAAGATATGTGTCATTAAAAATTAAATGGCTTTAACACATCAAAAGCATGCACTACAAAGCTATTTGTTCAATTATTAAAGAAAAGCAGCATGAGTTGTCCCAAGTCAGCAAAGAGAAAGAGTGAAACAGTGCAGGCGCTATACCTGCTTCCTGTAGTCCCACGTTACGCCTGCTTAGATCAGATTACTCATTTCAGAGATAGCATCTTATTCCAGGAAGGCTCTCAAAAAAGCCTCAGAACGTGGTCTGTAAAACTGATACATGTGTAACCAGCAAGCAGGCAGCTGAGTGAAGCAATCTAGTCCTGTATTACCATCCAATAAACATATGGTGAACAGAAGTGGAGTAAACAGCATGTGGATGTGACTTGCATTAAACTAATCAATGTTAGGTCTCCATTCATAATTGGATGCGGTTATAGACGGTGATCACCTGACTATTTCCTACCACCACTACAACCTCACCCAGCCCAGTGGTGGATTGCTGGACTTCCTCCCATGTGAATCAGTGAAGCCAGATAGACAGGCCGCCTGTCAGGCCATTTGTGCTAACGGTTTGCCTGGCCAACAATTCCAGGAAGCCTCCTGAGGGGCTGACGCATGGTAAAGTGTAAAACCTTGAATTAAGTGTTCATTCAAACCGCTGTACTACTTTTCCTTTGTGGTTGCAAAACTCGAGTGCACTGTTTTCATTTCAGTAGAAAAGAGGGGCGGTTGAGCTGTTTGTTCAAGACCATCAGCAAATTCAAGATGTTTGACTTTTACCATTACAATAACAATCATGCCACTTGAACCAAAAAAACAACTTTTCAAGCTGTAGATTTTTTAGATTTCAGTCAATGTCATTCTCATTTTCTGTCACACTGCTTGTATTCTGCCATCTGGCAAAGGTTGCAGTAATAATGCCTCAGCTAGAGCTGCCTTAATCCCGTCATGTCTGCAAGACAGGCTTGTGTGCACATCCTGGACATGGACCATGAAGTTGCAATGTGTGCTTAATAGTGCTTAATAGTCATAAATAGAAGAACAGCTTACCATCTCAAGGCATTATACGGAGGGTGATGGATGATGGTGGAGGTAAGTGGACTCTACAGTATTATAGGTTAGGGATGTCCCCACACTTCTGAGCAGGCTTATCTAACCATCTGACCAGGGAGTTTACCCTTGTAGGCTTATTGGCATGTCAGAAGGCCAAAGCCACTGTAAAGGACTTTACCAGGTGGAAATGTAGGTGTAAGCAGAGATGTGCTTTAATCCCTTCCTAGAAAGTTGAATTAGTTCATCTGGACACAAGGTTTAGTATGGAGATACGTCACTCATCCAAGTGACTTCTTCAGCATAAGCTTGGATGAGTGATGAAACATATCTCCACATTAGACCATGTGTCCAGATGAACTGATTCGACTTTCTGGGAATTACTTATCTGGATTATTGAGCATGTATGAAGACATACTTTAATCCCTATAGTGGACTAGTATGCATGGTGTGCAACAAACTATGCATGTTGGTGACCGATATGATACGTTTATTGTGCAGTTTCCAAAACTGTGTCAGAAAATGATGACTCAGGATTTCATAATATAATATAATATAATATAATATAATATAATATAATATAATATAATATAATATATAATGTGATATATCACACCATATTGTTGAATTGAATCTGTTTGGTTAGAAGGTGTTGATCATTTTTCTATCACAGCAGCTCTCACAGTAGTACTGGCTATAATTCAAATAAGACATTTGTTAATATTTATGGAACGAGTCACCGGATGTTAGCAGTTCATAGCAGTTGAGTTTTCTGCCACAGGAGAGCTTTCAGGACAGAGTACGTATTTTCTGATTTCCTGGTAACCAAGCCATGTTTTTCTTTTTGATCTGATAAACTTTTGATCTGATAACTTGTTTTGCAGACAATTCACAAACAATTAAATGTCACCATTAAAAAACAGGATGTGTTGTTCATTAATAAATTGTAATCTTCATCAGATTGCAGTGGTATAAGAGGAATAAAGCCGTCCTGTTATACTGAGTATCAGCACGGCGGCGATTCAGTTGTAGGCTCGAGGCAGCAGACAGAGTGCCAAAGATACAACAGTTCTACAAGCACCATTTATTAATTAACAGTCATAAGCAAAAACAGATTATGACTTGTTTGTTTATTTAACCATTTATTTGACTCCACCAACCAAATTCTTCCTCAACTGGACTGGGAATCGACTGTTAACTCAGAAACATTTTCATACTAGCTTGCTATTCTGTGCAGGTCTACACTACTGCAAAAAAAACAAATGAATAATAAAGTTAATACATTTAACTCTAATGTTATTTGTGGAAATGGTTTCATCTTTGCAATGCAGAGTTTGTTACAATCTAAGACAGATAACCATTATTAAAATAGCCCAAGTCCCAGTGCTGTTATTCTTTAATATCAGCACTCATTGCATGTCTTTCGTCCAATCAAATGACAGAACGAATTGTCATATAATTATCATTATTATTAGTATTAGTGTTGTTGTTGTTGTTGATGTTGTGATCCTGGGTAGATATATTTGTTATTTTAAGTGCAGAATTGTGAGGTTCATCTTGTTTCATTTTCATTACTTACAAATGACAATAAGGCATTCTTTGTATCATTGTTACAGATATTTGTTTCTCAAAAAAAAAAGTGTTCATGACATTTGCCACAAAATGCTGGCCGTGAGCAGAGTGTATGCAAAGCATGTAGTCTGTCGCTTTATTTGACTGTTTTGCCCGCGGCAGTACAGAAACGGAACACGCTGCTCAGCGACGTGGCCATGTGTGTGTGTCTGTGTGTGTGTGTGTCGCTGCTGACTAGTGCGTTAGAGGCGGAAGTGAACTGCATGTCGTAATTCTACTCTACAGAGAGCTGCAGCTTCGTTTAGTCAGCTGGGGCTGAAATGAGAGCAGCGAGAATGCTTATGTAAGAGGCAGATCTGATCCGAATTACTGACTAATGTCGAGGTGAAATCTGCTTCGCCTCATAAAACACCAAAGGCTGACAAGACAATAAATAATAGCGCTCTTATGTATGGCGTAGTAGCACAAAGTCGACTGCAACGTCAAGTACTGTAGTAATTTTGAGATGGGGAGATGTGTAAATATCTGAGGTGTGGAAAAAAGTACACATTGCTCTGTATAGTGCCAGAAAAAGAGCTGGCGGTGAGCTGTTTGATGACGTCCAAACTCTTAACATCTCACTTCCTCATTTTGGTGAAGTCATAAGGGCTGTTTGTACTTTCAGCTTGAAAAGGTGTTCGTGATAAGGCAATCACACACACACAATGGACTAGAAAGGCATATGCACAATGTTGCTGGACAGCTGCTAAACAGACCTATGTTAAGCATAGCCTAGCTAAGACTGTAGCTAACAATTTAGCTCATTACCAATTAGCCAAATATAAGGTAACAATAAAAACAAGATAAAAACCTGTCTCATATATAACACACACAGCCAACTCTGGAAACACATATAGGGATTACATCCTAATACTACAATGTGCAGCTCATTTGCTAATGAACATCATTCACTGTTAAATGGATGTTCAAAATATTCCAGTTTATACAACTTCAGACAAGTTGCTAGTCAGTTGCTGACTAGTTATTTGGGTGATAGCAAAAAGGAATCTTGATTAATCATGTAAGGAAAATTGTGTTCACTCTTTCCCAAAATGCTGTGCTGTAGTACTAGCTAGTGATGTGTTGTTTATCGTAGACCTGTGTAGTTACATGTAGCACCTGTAGGTCCTGGAGGAACATTTCATTTTACTGTGTACTGTACATGCTGTATACGGTTGAAATGACAATAAAAACCCACTTGACTTGATTTGAATCTGTTTATGACATGGAGATTAACTAAATATTTACCAACAATGGGTGCTGTCTTACAACACTGACAGGAAAAATCACAAATTTACAACTTATGTGAGATCTTATCAATTAGCAAACAAGGTCGTTGTGACGTCACTGAGACTTAAATTGCACATGTCGAACTGAGGTGTGTGTGTGTGTGTGTGTGTGTGCCACCTGGGATCGGAAATTACACCATTTGCTTCACGTGTAGGAAAATGACTAAAATGACTAATATGACTAACACAACTAAAATTGCGCTGCAATTATGCTAAGTATCAACCACAAAAAAAAATCTGCCATATTGAAACTTGCTGATGCTGCTTCACAAATACTGAATATACAGCTATCGGAAAAATTCAGCTTCCAAAGTAGTGAACATCAGAAGAGTGTTCATATGGAATCTTCACATAAATACAAACACATCTATGTATGTATGTATGTATGTATGTATGTATGTATCCTTTTCCTTTTATTTATCTACAAATGATTAGCAAGTTGGTTCACTTCACATCCAATCCAGCTAATGAAACAAGTAAACATTAAAGCAAATAGAAACATGGACTCTCCAGTGGTACAACATTAGAAGATTGTGAGTTCAAATCCAGACAGGGCCAAAAACAGTTAGATAATATGTCGTTGCTGGGCTTATACGTTACCTGAGAAAGAACTGAATGAAAATATATGTATATAAATACCATGCAGTAATTTTTTTATGTGAAAACATTACAGTATAATTCTGAAATCACCCCAGCTTGTTTCTTCTTTGGTAGTCTGGGTAAGTGTTAATGGAATTCAAGGAATATACTGTGCAAATGGTGAAAAGCATTGGCATACAAATTAATATTAAATACCTAAAAGATATGCTAGCCTCTCCTCTCACATTACCATATTGTTTAAAATTTACATTAATGGCATTTGGCAGACACCCTTATCCAGGGTTACATTTTACAGCCTTACATTTATCTCATTTGTACAGTTGAGCAGTTGAGGGTTAAGGGCCTTACTCAGGGGCCCAACAATGACAGCTTGGTAGTTCTGGGGTTTGAACTCATGACCTTCTGATCAGTAGGCCAATAGCCTAACCACTGAGATACCACTCTCAATATGATAACTAGCTAGAATTAACACATGCCCTTACTTAATTTCAGAATGTTTTACGATGGAGTCACCGTGAATAGTAAATTGGTAAACCAAATATGGTTATAAATGTAGTAAAAAAATTTTTTTAAAGCTAATACCCTTGGCTTTATCCAAATATTTATTGGCTGTAGCTATCTAAGGAAAACTAAATTCATCTTCAGTAAGCACATTATTCTGGTCAGATTTGCAGTGGATCTGGTGACTATCCCAGAAATATACCCCAAATAGGACACCATGTGCACACATTCACACCTTGGGGCAATGTAGCATAGCTGGCATGTTTTTGGGAGGTGGGCGGAAACCCACACAGACAGAACATGTTAAACTCTGCACACAGTAATGTGAGCTTGGAGTCAAACCAGAGACCCAGGAGCTGTGAGGCAAGAACCACAAGGTTACACACTGCAGCATTGTGCCAACCTACTTACTTAACTGAGGATATGATTTATTAACCTGATGAAACCTTATTAAATTATTAGAATGAATTACTAAATTCTGTTTCTTTGTTTGTAAGTTACAAACAGTTGGAGAGCGTTAAAAGGAAAAGGTTTTTGTCAATTGACAACAAAAGCCTTTGCAGTTATTATCTCTTTAAACAAGTTTCTGATTTTAATGATATTAAATAACCCTTTAATCAAATCAAAGTGATTCCTCAAACCGGACTGGGTTTATGGCTCACCCGTCACATATCTGATCCCATTTAAACTACGTGTCTGGGGCTGGTTAAAGCTATGACTCACGCCTGGGTGCTCATAAAAACAACAATAAGGAAGCGCACATGGTAAGACTTGTCTTTGACACGGGGCTTTCCACTTTGTGCTAAACCTGAATGTGAGCCAGTGGTAGCTTTGCTGAATCACATGGGCTTGGTCTGCATGAGTCAAACTGATCAGCTTCAAGTCTGAACAAAGTCCACTTCCCTGAAGCTAAATTCATTACCGACGCTGCTGTCACATGCTCTCAGGGTTGCCAGGGTTTTGCTTAAATGCACGAATACTAAAACCGAGGAGGAATTTATACTTCATCTAAATTATATGATTGTATTTGTCGCGTATATATTTTAGGTACAACCGTCAAACGCACAGATCGGGATTAAAATATGTGCAAATAAGCCCAAACTGGCAACACAACATGCACCCCAAAGGCGGAAGGGGAAGTTTTATGTTAACAAAACCAGAATGCATCAGAAATTACACGTTGCCAATGCCTGATTGGTGCACGGCAGTGTAAATATATATGTATATATTCGTGTGAAGAGTTTGATATGACCGAGCTTTAAATGTGCGCCTCGGCTCAGACATAAAGTCAGTCAGCCGCGTGACGTTGCGTTGCCAGGGCGAACGGAATGCGGAATTATGGGCTGGCGCTCCAGGCACTATTTCGGCTTACGGGTCAGTGGTGCAGGTTTTAACAGCGCTGGCGTTTGCACGATCCAAGCCAAGATGTGTAGATTGCATAACAATGCGCAAATCGCTGTAGCATGCGTTTGATAATATTATACTAAAGACTTTAAGCTCCACTGTAAGTACAAAACGCACATTTAGATTTCTTCTTTATGTAACCTAAACAAAACGCAGCTATACCAATTTAGAATAACTTTGGAGTCTCTTTTACTAAAAAAAATATGTTTTTAAATATATTTAATAGTGCAGGGTGCTGTAAGATACTAGATTGAACTACCTCTTTGTAGTGTAAATATTACGTTCCTGTGAATCAACAGAAATAAGAAGGCAAACAGTACTGAGAACACACATCCAGACGTTGAAAAAAATGTGGTTTCAGATCCAACAGCCCAGCTGGAGCGCCGAGGGCGAGGGGGGAAACGTGGCGCATGCGCAGAAGACGGTTGTCGAAGAATCGAAGTAAATAGAATCGGAGCTGAAACGCTGGAAGCTGAACTTTAGTGACGTCATCGCGCCACACAGAGCTGGCTGGCTGAGTAGTAGTGCGCGAGATAGATAGAGGCGCGCTGTAGTAAAGCACGCATTGCCATGAACTTCGGAGTGTAAACTTCGCTGTTTTTGTCGCCGACGGACTGGTGCGGGAAACTACGACGATTTTTTTCTGCTTTCTTCCCTTAACAGAACTAAAAACAACACACGGGCGTTTGGAGAATTAGTCGTATTCGTTCTTTTCTTCTTCCTTCCCCAAAGCCATGTCCTCCGCGGCGGTCGCTGCCTCGCGCAGGCAGTCGTGCTATCTGTGCGACTTGCCTCGCATGCCGTGGGCGATGATTTGGGATTTCACGGAGCCAGTGTGCAGGGGGTGCGTGAACTACGAGGGCGCTGATCGCATCGAGTTCGTGATAGAGACCGCGCGGCAGCTCAAGAGGGCTCACGGTTTCCAGGAAGGCAGGTCGCCTGGAGCAGGCAAGTCGGCCAAGGACATTCAGTCCGTGAACCACGCGGCTGGAGACGGTGGCTCGCGGGCGCCGCCGCCGCAGTCCCTGGACCGCTATCCCCTCTCTTCGGACAGACCGCCCCGCCTTGGGCCCGAATATCAGCCCGGTACCAGGCAGGCGAACGGCCTCCCCGTTCCGAATGGATTCCCCAAACCTGACGAGCCGCCGGAGCTGAACCGCCAGAGCCCCAATCCTCGCAGAGCGAGCGCGGTCCCGCCGAGCCTGGTGCCTTTGGTGAACGTTAACGGGGCTCTACCAGTGAACGCGCTCAACGGACGGCCACCTCCCATGGGGATCCCGTTAACGGTCGAGCACAGTGGAAAGAGGTCGGACGACGCGAAGGACAAACACCGACCGGACAGTGTGTCTGACCTGGGCGAGAGTCACAAGCGCGACGAGTGGATGGGCAAAGGCAAGACGGTCCGCGACCTTATGGCCCTGCACACTCTGGACGGCAGGTTCAAAAAGGAGCATGCAGCCATGCAGCACCGGATGGGATACGAGACTACTGCCCCCTCAAAAACAGGTACAAAAACAGGCTTTGTTTAAAAATCTATATTTTGCACTTGACCACTTCTTATGTCTTCACTCAATATTAGACAACTTTATATGAAAGTAGTAGATTAAATTACGTCTCAGCTCTAAAAAAAACCCATACATTTGTTTTTACCTTTTGTAATTACAAAACTCGTGTGAAAATAATAACTTGGAAATGACTTCTGAAATAGAAACTTCACTGCACATTTCTCTCTCACTGCCTTCATATGTCATGGCTGTTTTTGTGCCTTAAAGAAATTGTCAAACAATGCCAACAACAGGTCATGCTTGGAGTTTTGAAGAATGAAAGTACAATTTTTTTTGCCTAATGTCTGGTTTTTTTTCTCCCTTTCTTTCTAACTGTTTAAACCACTTCCCCACCCCAACCCTTCCAATCCTCCCCCTCCCTTTACAGATCGAGGCAAGCAACCTCGAAGCAGCATGAAGAGGAAAGCCTCCCCAGAGCCTGAGGGTGAGGGTACAGGCACTAAGCTGAATGGTGATGGGCTGCCTTGGTCTTCCTGCACATCTGAAGTGCCAAAGCTTTCTGCTGCAGCTCTGCCAGGCTACACCACTGCACCTCCTTCCACCATCTCTCCACACCCACGCACCACGCCGCCTGAGGCTGCTTTGGCTGTGCAGAACGGCCAGTCTCCCATGGCTGCCCTCATCCAGGCAGCGGATAACGCTGGCAGCGCGGGCACTGGCTCGCCCAAAGACGCCAACCAGGTTCACTCCACTACAGCAAGGAGGAACAGCGGCAGCCCGCTGTCTCCCTCAGCCGGCCAGCGGCGGCTCACCCAAAGGGACGTGATGGGCGCAGGGGTGGCGGGCACGGCTGCTGCGAGCACAGGTGCCAGCCATGTCCCAGGTGTAGTAGACCCTCAGGGTGGTCACCCACAGAGCATTCCGGACTCGTCGGTGCCTCCTGGCAGCGTTCCCCTGTGCTGCACTTTGTGTCACGAGCGGCTTGAGGACACACATTTCGTGCAGTGCCCATCAGTGCCCTCACACAAGTTCTGCTTCCCCTGCTCACGTGAGAGCATCAAACAGCAGGGTGCCACGGGCGAAGTGTACTGCCCCAGTGGTGAGAAATGTCCACTGGTGGGCTCCAACGTGCCCTGGGCATTCATGCAGGGGGAAATAGCGACCATCTTGGCCGGAGACGTGAAAGTAAAAAAGGAGAGAGACCCTTGATTTTTCCACACTATTCTCTTTTTCTCTTTTTTTGTTACGTTTGTTTTTTCTTGCAAAACATTCAAAAACGACAAATGACATACAAACACATAACGATTTCAGATGACTATAAATAAATCAAATTGCATACCATCCAAACAGAAATTATCGGACATGTACATATGGACTCAAGGGAAGTGTACACTTCATAACATGGCTGTAAAAATTTTTTTGATTTTCCCTTTTTGAATACATTGTTTCTATATTTTTTGAAGATGAAAAGGTATGTACACATTCTAACAGACTACTTTCACCCCTCCCTCCTTTTACAGTTGTTGTTCAACGCCAATTATCAGTGTACTATTAGAACTGGTGGCAGTCCATGTTTAAACATAGAATGTGACTAAAACTACTCTATGAGCACTTGGCAAAACTGAAATGCTTCTAGCTGTACTTGTATGCACTTGTTTAAAATTGCCAAATACAATTTTTGACCTTGTAATAACAGCCTAAAGTGTCCATGCTCTGCTTCTTGTCTCTTATTTTTGAGGCAGTCTCTCCCTACTGTGAATCACACTGTTGAGGTATGATGCAACAACCTGTGCAAGAAAATGGGTCGGGGTGGGGGGGGTGAGACAAAGGGAGAATGTGATATTATGTGATGTGTATGTGGCGACAGTCCAGCTGTTTAATCTGGGCATTATTAACTAATTTAACTTGTCAAGAATAATTTTTTAGTGTCATCTGGTTGTGAATTGTGTTTTATATATTTTTTTTTAAAAACCTTTGTGTGGCGTACCTTAATGCGGCATGCAATCTGACCCTCTAGATGTCTATTTTTACTCCCACATGCCATATGTTTGGGGCTCATAAACACCCTTTCCTTTAGCCTTTTTCGGTAAGCCAAATCTGCGTTCAACAACGTTCCCATACCTTATCCATGACCTTATCTATAACGTTTAATAGTCTTTGGGGATTTTGTTTTAACTTATTAATAATTTTGTCCCTTTTAACATTCAAGTTTATAGCTTGAATAGAAACCTGGAGTCTACTGCTATGAGTGAGTGAATGACAATGTCAACGGCTGAAGCTGCTTATTGACCAAGTCCGGAGAAGCTATTCAACTTTGAGAAATTCTCGGAGAGTCGGCCCTGCACCGTAGCTTGAGCCCTAATGAAATGTTCCCTGACCACGTGGTTTTTGCCCCCCTGTGTTGGAATTCCTGAGTCACCATCCTCCATCTCCTCAGTCTGGGGCTCTTTGGAGGCCAACACGCCTGCTACTGTTAGGGCTGATTGCACACATTAAGCTTACAGAAGTGAATGGAGGCCTCTGTTCCGCCCAGAATTCACATGCACTTGCCATTCAGCAGAGCAGCGAGACTGTGCTTAACCCTTTCATAACCCAGCCTGGTAACTACCTTCTTATTTCTACTGAAATCATTTTTACTGCTCTCTTACTTCAGACATTCACATAACCTAAAAAATATATATTAATATCATATAAGTATACTCATGATTACAAAATTATATAATCTAGGACTTACATATTTCCAAAGCTATGCGACATATTAGAAGATTTATAAACTATATGGCATAGTTTCAAAATCGCTGTTAATCTGAAGAAATAAATCAAACTGAAGGAGCTTTTAAACAATAACATTTCACGCTAGTATCCGTTTTCCGATTTCAGTAAACATGGCCGCCGCTCGGACTGTCACTTCCCGATGTGCACCGCGCGCCGCGTTCACACCCGCGTGCGTACTGAGCTGACCGAGTAGTGACGTGTGCGCGCGCGCGCTCGCGCCAACGTGTTGTTGTCAGACTTGTTTGTTCTTCCGTCATACCGAAACTCTTCGTGAAGTGTTTTGTTTACACAACCGTCCCACCCCTATCCATTTAGTGTCGAGTCTAAATAATAAAAAAATGTATATATAGAAAATGTGCGGCGGGAAATATATATATATATATATTGTTTTTACATTTGCGAGACATTGTTTTGGCGCGTGCAGTTTTCGGCTTTCATGATTGATAGGCTGCGACTCTCTCATTCCTCCCGCCAGAAATGTAAAAGCTTCAGTCAAAACAGGTCGACAGCAAAGCGCCCTGCTTTCAGTGATCACTTATTTCACTAAAATACAAACAATTTGATCAGTTTGTGATCATGGGCCGCCATAAATACATTCAATTATTACTATTACACTTACATTGGTACTATTATGATTGTACATATTACATGTTGTGATTAGCCTACGCAGTAATCTGTCTATATTATTATTATTATTATTATTATTATTATTATTAGTAGTAGTAGTAGTAGTAGTATAGAATAATGTAATGATATAATGCTGTACAACACCAAAATAACGACCTGTAACCCATAATTTAATTGTCAGGTAATAAAGTCAGGATGTAAACTCAGTGTTAGCGTCCTTTATGTACATTTTAGTACCTGTACCAGTTCTTGTCGCTGGGGTGGTCCCCCCAAGGGTATATATTGTGCACTTTAAATCATATTCCCCCAGAAATGATTTAAGTTCCATAAATGAATTGCAGTTAGCTTTAAAGTTATAAACGCTCACTTCATCAGTGCATTTCTAAGTAAATGATACAGACTGAAGGTACAAAATATGTACCCTTGATGGTACAACATGAGCAGCAAGAGCAGATACAGTTCAGTACCTTTTTTTCTGTGAGTGTGCATGTATTTTAGATTTAAAATGTTCAAAAATGTGATCCGTCTTGGACGTGCAGTTCTGTTGTTGTGCTCTGTGTGCAGCTGTGTGTAAGCCCTGACGTGTACTTCAGACATTTTTCTGTCAAGCGTGTAGGGGTGGTCGGAGCGACTGTTTCAGTTTGGGTTTGGAACGAAACGGCTCTGATTGGAGGTTTCAGATTCAAACGCAACTCTGAAGGTCAACAAGTACACCAAGGGCCTGCAGGGCCTGGACGAGCCAGAGACGTGTGTTCGCCACGTCAGCAGTTTTATGCTAGTCTGCCTTGGGGATCTGTGGAAATCCTGTAAGGGTCTTACTGACAGTACTTTATGCAGTAGCACGCATACACATATGCATGCATGCACACACACATAGACACACACAAAGGAGGGGCTAAAGGGGGAAACGAGAGAGAGGGGGGGATACAGGGCAAACAGCCCAGCTCACATTCCAGAGCCTTTGCTATTCCAGGGGGGAAAAAGAAAGCAGAGAATGTGAAAGGTAGCGAGGGAGGAATGGGAGACAGGGAGAGGGTGGGGGTAGAGGGAAACAGAGAGGGGGGGGCAGACATATCCAGCAGTTGCACTGACTATAATTAGACAGAAAACAGGCGAAGCCCTCCTGCCATCAATCACAGACGCGGCAGCACCAAGAAAGGAACATGCGTCCTGTTGACTGGAAGCCTTTATCTGGAGGAAAGGGTTTTATGTCGCACCAAATATAGAGATCACACCCTTGCCAAGCTGGTGTGTATCGTAAAAGGGGGCCTCCGTTGCCTGGTTACCTGTTGCATGGGTAAATACAGGAAGGAATATGGAGGTGCCATGTCAGTTAGCAGACACATGGCTTTTTATTGGCCTGCTACTGTCAAGCAGCAGAAAAAGGGGTCGTTGGCATCAAGGGTGGGTGGGCAGTTGGCAAATCAGGCTCCTCATATCTAGGAATAATCAGTCTCTTTTGGAATAAAGGGATTATAGTATGTAATATAAGCGGATGAAGTAAAGAACTCAAATATCTCATCTAAAGGCTTCAGGTACTGAAATAAAAAGACTCCTTTTCATCATGGGTTTGGTTCTGTAGTAGGTTAGATTTAAGATTTTGGTGTCTGAAACAAAGACTTTTACTTTGCAAAGAAATAAATCCGTTTGAAGTAGTTATAAATCCTGGTCAAAAGCAACTTCAGATGTGAACTAGACACAAGATAAAGTGAAATTCTAAATAAATAAAAAAACTCCAGAAGGAAAAATAATGCATAATTAACTTCCAGGTTTCAGTTGCTTCTTCATAAAATGTGCGCTTTAGTCATACATCTCTCAGCCCATGTAATCATGTAAGCATGGCTGTTTGTAAGTTTTTTCTTCACACTGAATTAACACAGTTCCATGCTCACTTCCTCATGTTCCCTCGTGAGCTGTCTTTTGGTTAGAAGTCCTAATTAATCATTTAAAAAAAAAAAGAAAAAAAAAGACTCCACATACTTCAGAATATGGGCTACGGGTTTTTTTTAATCCAGGGTGAAATTTTACCCGTGAACATTGTCAAATATAGTCATATTCTCTGGAAGCAACTTTGGAAACAGACTTCAGTTTCAGGAAGCCTGATTTAAGAGATCTGCACTTCAAAGTGGATCTCTTGCATCCTTTTTGACACTGTGTGAAAGCCATTTTTTTGAATGGCTTTTAAGATGGGGTTTTCTGGTGCACGTGGCGCAGGGCTTTCCATCATACTGCGAGGGGGGATGTACGGGGTCCTTCTTAGATGTGTAAAATGAATGCTTTGTAATGAAATATCCCACCCAGCACGAGCCTCAGTTTCTGCTACATGGGGGACGAATGGGTGGGAGGAAGCACAGACCAAAGGATAGAGTATGAGTGAAGAGAAGGGAAGATGTGGGTGGGAGGGGGGAGCAGAGGAACTGCTTCTTGACCTCATTTGTTAATGTGTAACAGGCCTTTCTGTGGGTTCTGTTTGACAACTGTTGCACAATCTCTTGTGCTTTTCAAAAGCAGAGCGATCCTTTGCACTCTGGCTGCCTCTTTTCTGTGCCGCCATGGGTGTGGTGGTTTGGCAGTATGAAGGCTCTGTAAATGGACAGCTTTGGCAAGAACAAACTCACAAAGTATCCCACTCACTTACTATTTGCTTGGACTGCTTTTCCTGCCTAGCCTTTTTTCATTGCTTTGTTTTCAAGACTTTCCTCATAACATTTGCTTTTTAAATTGGAATGATAAGACAAGGCGTGGTTTGAAGCACCTGAAAGTTAAAGATTGCTATTGGCATTCAAGATCAAGTGTGAGTCATTTAGGAGCTGATTCAGAATTTAAATGTATGGTATGCCGCTTTAAAAATGACAAACCCCATTTCCAAAAAAGTTGGGACACTTTCTTAAAATGCAATAAAAACTGAAATCTGTAATTTGTTAATTCACATGAAGATTTATTTAACAGACAAAAGGACAAAGAAAAGATTTTCGGTGCTTACAAAGAGTTTACAAAGTGTTTATGGGTGCATTTTCCATTTACAACTTCCGACCTTTTGAAAGGGAAGGAAACTGAAACTCTCTAAAATTCTGGATTTCTGTGTTTTTTTTGTTGAGCTCAAATGACATGTGATCTCTTAAGAGCTGTTATGATTCCTTGTTTTTTTTTATTTGCTCTTATGACCATCGCCATGTTTTTGCATTTGCTGTATACTGGTGTCTCAATATAGAGCTAATTTCCATGATCATCTTTAGAACTTTTTTAGAGAAAGACATGAAGCAATGTCAAATTCTGAATGACTATAGAATTATCAAGGCTTGTTCTTTAAAGAGATCTTTAAATAGTTGACTCAAAACAAATTCATGCTATTTTAAGCAACACACTGGCATTCCATTGTTGGTGAAAGGGAAGTGAGTGAATTAGTTTTGTATGTCTCAAAACCTGATTTTCTAGGCATATTGACACAAACACTTGACTTTTGACCTTGCCGATCATTCAGAAGGAACACTTACTCTGACTCATGCATGGAATAGCCTGTGGACGTTGGTCGACAAAGGCAGCTGCCCGTGATATAAATGGGTTGTTATGGAGGCAAAGTCCAAACTCCATGTGCAAAGACATGGTTAAGCTGAGAAGATGAAAGGTCATTCAGCACAAATCTTATAGACCTTTTAGTCAACCACAAAAGCAAGGTTCGATTGGGTTTGAACATGGTTTTGTTAAAAGAAGAATACATATACAGGGGTTAGACAATGAAACTGAAACACCTGTCATTTTAGTGTGGGAGGTTTCATGGCTAAATTGGACCAGC
>JAOUQY010000004.1:6579958-6590460 GCA_028566355.1 Doras micropoeus | reverse complement strand
TGCCTTCACACTCCCTGGCTTTTAGCTGTTGTATGATAAGGCCAAGAGCAAATTAAGGGGAAAATTTGGGCTTCATTCTAAAGCGAACACATTGTACAGCATTAATAATTCCTTATTAAAACAACATCATTCTAGAACATGCACATTATGCCTCATTAATGCTTATTATGCACAGTTCTTGATCTTGTATAAAATTTCATTATACTCCATTTTCATTCTAAAACACCCATTATACTACGAGTTTCTTTAACTGTTCCCCTGAATTTGGACTGTTATTAACTGAAGTAAATGATGGCTGATGTATAATTCTTTCCTTTAATTGTTCATCTTTAGGAAAAATTATTCACTCCATGGTGGCTCATCTGGATGCTGTGACCAGCTTAGCAGTGGATCCTAATGGCCTCTACCTGATGTCTGGTAGTAAGTATTCACAGCTCAGTGTAGGTTGTTTTTCCTGATGTCCAGCTGCTGCTAATTTTATAAAGACAATCTTTTTACATCTCAGGTCAGTTTGGCTAGAATGGAAACGTCAAATCTTTTTGTGTCTCAGGTCATGACTGCTCCATTCGTCTTTGGAACATGGAGAGCAAGACGTGCATTCAGGAGTTCACGGCTCACAGGAAGAAGTTTGACGAGTCGATCAACGATGTGGCGTTCCACCCCACCAAGTGCTACATCGGCAGCGCCGGAGCCGATGCCCTCGCCAAAGTCTTCGTATGACCTCTGACCTCTGTGGCCCTGAGGAAGGAACATGGACCCTAACGGCAAAGACGAGAGTTGCCTTTTAGGCAGAAGCTTTCCCTCCTTGCTTTGGAATTTGTCAAGATGATTAAAGAGAAGGCTCGTCAGGTGGCCGACACTCTAGCCCTCTTTACCCACAAACACCCTGTCTGAAACGCATAACCCCTCATCCAGGCAGGCCTGGGTATGGGAATAGGATGGAACCACAACACAGCAGCGCAGTACAAACACTCTCCTTGGGAAGTCCAGGCACCAACCCTGCTGGAGAGAACCTCTTCATAGAAGTGTGTGTGTGTGTGTGTGTGTGCGTGCGTTCACTCCTCTCCAGCACGACAGGGTTGCCCTTAAAGCCGCTACCACTTTCTCAACCACACAGGAAGTCAGGTGCTTCCCACACCATTTGTTTTCCTTCTTCCTTTATTTTTTTGAAATGAGAAAGTCAGAGAACTCGAGGCTCCTATCCTGGATGGTCTGTGTGTGATGTTCTCTCAGTGTAAACTGTTTGATGACGACGTGCCTTTGTTTCCAATGGGTCTCGGAAAACAGCGGTAACTTCATAAGTCTCAGTCAAGCTCAGGCTGGAGGGAGTTGTCCCAGTGTATCAACTCTTCACCCGCATAGGGCCGTGCTGTAACATAATAATCATCATTCCTTGTTTCTTAGTTTTATGACACTGTGGGCTTTCCATGGGTTAGTCTCTATAAGAGTCTACAGTAGGGAGAGGGAAATACAGCATCTTTTTAATGAGCATTGCAACCTGGATCACCATGCTAACTGAAAATTGTATTTTGAAATGAATCAGTGGCTTTGATATAAGCGGAGATTTCCTTATAAAGGGAGACCTTAAAGGAATACGCCAGCATTTTTCATCCTCTGGTCTAGTAGTAGTATGTGTGTGGATTTCCAAGGATAAGAATTTGATCTGTCCTTGTATAAATAAAGGAGCAAAAAGCTGTTTAGTCAAAATCCTCTTAGAATAAAAGTATAAGGGCAGTTGTTAAACGTTATTAATAAAGGGGAACAAATTAAATCCGCCACTATACACTGAAGTACCAGAAAAACTGTTAGGTCTCCACAGGATCTTGGAGGGAACATTGCATAGTCCTCACGCTGATGTTTGTTGAGGCCCCAGCATTGAATTCCGATGTTACTTGAGGCAGCGTTGAAACGATTCCTGCCAGTCGACGCTGGTCACATTCACCCAGAGTCTTTTTACGGCCACGCTGCTGTCATGAGTTCAAGGTTTTACCGGAATTCTTATAGTCGCAGTACACCCGTGACTATGAAATGCTCATACGTGAAAATCCGAGAAACTTTGCTTCTACCTCCAAAATGCTCTGACCCATCTCACAAGTATTAAACTGTGTTGAAACTTGCCATTCTCACGGTAGAAACCGCTCTAGAAGCTTCCGCAGATGTCTGTCGATTTATATACGCACTGGCAGACGCAACCAAAGACAAGCATAAGTGGCGTTGCTCTGTGTTTTGCATAGGTACCAGTTTTTCTGGTACTTCAATGTATGATGAAATTTCAAAAGTCTTGCCAAAGCGGTTTGACAGTTTCCAAAGGAAACTGGAGGAATACAGTAAAACTTTGATCTAGTTAATTATACTATATTCTTTCCTCTGAAAAAGAAACAGTCCCATCTCTGAAAGGATGAATTGAAAAGATTTGGATCTAGAGGTAATTTACAAATAAAATAAATGTGATTAAAGAAATAAGTAAACAGAACACTGTGCAAACCATAACCCTCATACAAAAAAGTGAAGATCATTTCTACATTTCTAAATTACTATAGTAACAAAAAATTAAGTAAAATGAATATTTGTCCTGAACGCAGTTTGCTTTTCTCTGCTGTTTTGTGAATGAAGTCGGCTTCAAATCCCATGTGCAAATCCCAGAACAGTCATGATGCTTTTATCGTAAAGGTGGTCAAAAAGACATTTTGGTAGCATTCGATTTTCTAGAAAGTTGATGCTTGCAAACTAAATTTGCTCATTTGTACCCTATACATACTAATGCAGAACATATTAAAAAAACTGTAACGTGTCTCTAACTTTTAGGTCGCAAAGTATTTTTAATAATTAATAATTCAATAATAATTAAATTAATAATAACTTTAATAATTAATAATAATAATGTAATAATTATTATCTTATTGGCTGCCTCTCACAACTGCCCTTATACATCCATTCTGAGTGACTTTGAAATAAGTGTGCAGGTGCATGGATAGATGCTCGGTTCTAACAAAAATTCTGAAGTATTCCTTTAATGTAAGCAAGATGGAAGTATATTCAGCAAATATTACAACATCGGATCATCACGTCACTTCAGAATCAAATCCCCCACCCGAGGTTTCTGCTGTTTCTCGCTCCGACTGTACGTGATGTGAAGATTTTTTTTTTTTTACTCCGTTCGGATTCGCTGCTCGTCTTAAAGCTGGAGGCTCAGAGTTCTGAGGTTCTGTAAAACGATTCACTCCGTGAACGAGGTTTAATCTTATGTTTCCTGCGACATATTTTTTTCGACGTTTCTTTTCTTCCGTTCGCAGTGCGCTCTGCTCTGAAGACATTTTCAAAACCAGTTATAATATTTAATATAATAATACACTGTTATTATATTATATATATCAGAATATTTGCATATTATTCATAGTTCACTTAAAGTTCATCCAGGACTCGATTTGTACATAGAATGACTTTAAAGTAAATTATTTATTGAACCATTTACCGCATTTCTCTGTGGCTTTACATCTAAATACGGATGGATTTTATTGTACTGTGTCTAATTTCTGAAGCACCTTTAAATAGCTAGTTAAACCCGCCCCCCCTTCCCAACCCACACCCCCCCAAAAAAACTGTATGATCTAATTGTTCTATAGGTTTCTATACATTTATATTGCAGTATTTATTGGAAACATTAGGTTGTGATATCTAAGCTTGTTTTAGTTTTAACCGTGTCCTCGTTCAGGAAGAGGACCTCCAGCTGATCTGATCTAATAGAATTGTACATTTTGTGCAATGGCTACAGTATAATATTTTATGTTCCAGGGTTTTTGTTTTTTTTTTTTTAGTTGGACGCTTCTGCGGGTTCTTTTTGTACGCGGAGAACGTAAGACGTCACTATTGTGTAATGCAAACGTTGTAATGTTCCAACAGAAGTAGTGAAGTTCTGATTCAGTGTGTCATCATGTGATTAATTAAATAGCCTAGATTTAGATTCGATGTTAAAACGGATGATGCTCAAGGAAGATCGCAAAACCGACTGATCTCTATATTGAACCGAACCTCAGACAAGCTGTACCAGAACTGCAGCGATTCAGCTCAGCTTTTTCAGGTTTAAGGGATTTTATTTCTTTCTGTTATTTATGTATTATTAGCCTTTTTTTATTTGTTTAAGCCAAATGGAGGATGATTATCTAAGCCACCTGCAGTAGGGATTAATGTGGGTTAATCTGTGCGTTTGGATGATCAGGAGTTTCGAGATGAATTCATCTGAAGTCGGAGAACAAAAAAAAAACCTCTTCTCTTCTCAAATCTGAACCTTTTGCACACTCCTGCTTCGACGATATGATCTGCCTGAAGGGTGGCCCTGTATGATTTTTAAATATATATTTTATATAGAGTTACGTGGAACAAATACTAGGTATTTTTATTTACTTATTGTACATTTGGTGGCGGAGGCTGCACATGAAACTTAAGCCAGATGTGATGCAGATTGATAGAGTAATATTTTTAAGGATTTTGTTGTGTTTTTTGGTTTTTTTTTTGGTCTGTGATTACTTGAAACATGTTGGAATGTTTCTCTGAGGGTGTCTGTCTAATTTTTTTGTTGTCGATGGGTAAAGATTTGCTCATTTTCACAGATGTTCTGCCTTTTAATTGATGACGCGAGCACTACAAAGCAAAATGAAAGTCTGTCTTATGTGCTTTTGCTGTCTTTAGGTTCAGGTCATTAAAATTTTAAATAATGGACATTAAAGGTTTTTTTTTTTTTTCACCAAATGGAGAATAGTGTTCGGTAGATTGCAGGGGTGCGTGTATGTGCGTGTGCGTGTGTGTACATGTTAGGGGTGTAACAATTCATCAATCTGTATCGATGCATCGACCAAATAATAACTATCTGGTGTCATCAATGTGACACATAAACGTTGATGCATGTGTGTTTATTGTCGCATCTGTTCCAGCGTTGTCTGCGCTTCCTGTCTGCACGCTCCTACGCTGTAGGTGATGGCATGCGGTGTAAACTTGCTGCAGTCCCCCAGTTAAAGCCTTGCTTGCGTGCTCGTGTTCACATTGAAACGCCAAACGACGCAGCAGTGATCTAAAGCAGACGTCTGAGCAGCAACAGCCACGAAAGCAAAGTGTTTGTAACAACTCATGAGTGTGGAAACGTTTCGGTTTCAGACACGCCTTTGGCGTTTGCAAAGAATGTAAGTGTGAACTCAGGTAATACCACAAAGACTCGCATACCCGTGTGTTCCTCACCGTTTGTTCCTCACCGTTTCATGTGAAATTTCATCACGTATGGACTGCAGACCCCAAATTCTGAGGTATTGAAAAGCATTGTGATGAAACCTGTGATTTTACACCCCTAGTACATGTGCATTCTGCAGAATGATTTTAGAAATACGTGATTGTGAAATAAGTGTTTATGATCGCAAAATGCAGAGTGGATTAAAGTGCAAAAAAAAGATTCACGCCGTTACACAGTGATGCCTGGTTTCGAAGGAACAGTTCAGCCAAGAATGAAATGTACACCGTTTTCAGTTTGCATTAAAGCAGGAAAAAAGTATGGGTAAAATATGCTGATCAGTACGGTGGTACAGAATCCTCCATGCTACCCGTGGTCTCATGGGTTTCCTGTAGGTTCTCCAGGTTCCTCCTACCGCTCAAAGATGGCAGTAGGTGTATTGACTCTACTAAATTGCCCCATGAATGTGAATGGATGTGGATGGGTGTGTCTCGTCCGTGGCGTTTTCCTGCCTCGCACCTCAGTGGCACTTCCTCACACAGAACTTACTACAATGATAGACTGTCTATGTATGTGAATAGGAGAAAATCAATCTCTTTTTTTTTTTTTGTCTGAACTGTTCCTTTACTCTTAAACACTCTTAAAGGACAACTCTGATGTCTGCAGTTTCATTGGTTTGCCCTGTAATTAAAGCAGCAATGACTGATTTTAAAACATGATTTTAAAACTATGCTGAGGAAACAAGGACAACAGTTGGCCAAGATTAAACCTTTTTTTTTTTAACCATTTTCTTAATTTAGTTTTGCACTGGAGCTATGAAGCCAGTGTATCCACTAAATAAGAGACGCTTATCGATATTGCTTTAGCATAGTGCAAACTAGATGTCTCAATCATTACACGTTCGTCTCAAACCGTGTCAGGTTGTTGAGTATCTCAGAATTGTCACATAGCTAAAACAGCAGCCATCTTGAAGCCCAAATCTTATTTCCTTTGTTTTATACCACAGCGCTGTTGAATTCTCCGTTCTGATTGGTCAGAAGGTGTTGATCAATTTTCTATAACCGCAGCTCTGATAGTAGTTTCGGTTTATAATCAATGTGCGTCTTGCACAGGGACTTACATCGTTAATTATTGATAGGCAAGACTTTCGTTGAAGAGATGTTTATGTGGCATTTGGGCTGAAGTTTCCAGTGTCGGCACTGGAACTGTACTTAACATGCCCACTTCATTTTGGGAGAAATAGCAGTTATAATGTAAGTGACTACAGGAACATTAAATGTAACTATTAACAGATTTTTTTTTTTAAGTATACCCTGTGGTCTTTAATTGATTCTAAAAGTAATCATTGTCTGATTGCTGTAGTGTAGGAGGATTAAAACACTTCAAGATGTGCTGAAAAAACGATAAGCATCACAGCACTCCATTGCTGGTGATTTCCAGTATCCCACTAATTGTTTTGTTTTTGACATAATCCAGACTTGTTTTGCTTGAAAGTTTTTTGTTCAAATGGTGTGTTGTAGCATGTGTTATGGCATCGTGGTGTCTTGCAGCTTTTTAAGAAAAAAGTCTAAATTATTGCTTTAATAGCTCACCTTTGTACTTCCGTGTGTGTCAGACTAATGAAACTGTCTATTTTCAGACATCCGAGTTGTTCTTGATATTAAACCCAAGAATCATCATTGATTCACAATAACAAAGCCTCCTGCTGGTCAGAGACAGGAACGGATTGGCTGATTTGCTGGTTTAAAGAGGTTAAAGTGAATGTACAGTAGGTGGCAGACTAAGTACTGGTGTTTTTATTAGAACACAAATAATCCACGCTATAAAGCAGCACTATTACACTGCCAGTAAGCGACCCCTGTAATCTGTTAATAATTATAGGCCACAGGTTTAACCAGTGACACCGGACACAGGACGCAGGAATGACCTTTGATCATCATGTGTCCCATCTCTACTGATGTGTTCTATGGTTCAGAGCAGTGAACTGAGTGAAATGGGTGTTTTTAGTGCATTTAGGAAGTCGTTGTGAACACGCTGATCAAGACCGGCTTTGCGTCTGCATTCCCTCGCTGCAGATGTTCTAATCATAAACAGGGTTCTATGTACTGATATGAGCAAGTTTGGAATGTGTAAAGAACCGGAATTGAAATTCTAACCCATGTGATGTAAAGAGAGATTATACAAATTGGATAAATATGTGAATTCACTTGTACATATTTATAGTTTATTCTTTTTCATGTTGTATTTTCTTTTTTTTTTCAGATGGAAGACATTTATCAATATAATACAATAATAAAAGAGAATGTTGTATTTCTTGTTGTCGTGGACTTTAACATATATCTGCACTTGATCATTTAAAGTCGGGATTGTGGAGACACAGCTCCCTCCAAAAGTATTGGAACGGAAAGCCTGTTTCTAATTTGGGTTTGAGGTCATGTACAGAGCCTTTCTTTCTCCATAGTCTTTCCATCACTCCGTGGTCTTTCCATCACTTTGGTAAAGGTTAATCTTGGTTCCAGAAATTTGCAGGGTCATCTCTGTATTTCTTCGCTAGCTCCAGTATCGACTTCTGATTCTTACTGCTGATTAGTGGTTTACATCTTGTGCTGTGGCTTCTATATTTCTGCTCTGAAATTCTACTCTGAATGAGATGTTGGTGATGTCACTAACTGTTGTTTTTGGGGTTTTCTTCACAGCTCTCTCAACATATGTGTCATCAACTGCTGTTATTTTTCCTTGGCTGACCTTTTTGATGTCTGGTCATTAGTACCCCAGTGATTGCTTTTCCCCCTTTTTTCTTGTCTTCAAAATAGCTTGCTTTTCTCCTGTAGATAGCTCTCTGGTCTTCATATTGGTTTATCCTTTTTCAACAACTGTGGCCTTAATAGGAAAAACCCAGAGCTCACACCAAGAGCAGATATTCAGAACTGTTAATTGTTTAAACATGCCTGTCAGTCACATGTTCCAGTATTTTTGATCACTTGGTGGTGGGTTAAAAAAAAAGAAAAATGAGTGGTTTCCAACGGATCTAGATGTAAATATTAGGATATTGCTCTGTCACCTTGTATTACTCTTTTGAGCTCACATTTAAATGTTTTCAGGTCATAGCAAAAAAAAAAAAAAAAAAAAAAAAAAATATTGCAGTTCCAAAACTTTTGGAAGGGACTGTATTTGTGGGAGTCTGGGGAATCCCTTCATGTAGTGAAATTTTCACTTTTCTTTTTTTTTATACTTTTCAAGTGTTCCTGAAGTGAAACATGTTTCTCTTTTGCATGCATCTCTATCAAAGTCAACTGCAAAATGAGGGAACAGTTAACCTGCAGTTTGAGTTTTATGTAGAACAATACGACAAACATACAGGTTCTGGATCAATAAGGATTCAGTCACTCGATTTTTATTTCCTTTGGTGTTGGGAGTGGGGTCAGTTGTAACAGTCACTGGGGGTTTTTTTTGACACATGATAAGCAAAACACTATTTTCATGGTAATATCAGAGGATATATAAAATGAAATCAGAGTACCAAAATGTTACAACCAGTCTCATGGGTAAGATCTCAATTCTTTAAGTTTGTCAGAGATATAAGTAATATTTTCTGAATATTTTATCTAATAAATAAGCCATGTAGTATAATATTTGCACCATACAGTGAAAATGTATTCTCATGTACGTAGGTGCATAAATGTTGGGCACTGCATGATACACAAATGTGTCAATCACACGAATAACAGCTCAGTGAATAAAATGCTCAGGATATGTGCCATGAAGTTCCCACAAGGAAACAATTAGTCACGTAAGTGGAATTTTTTGTTAAATATCTTATGTACTTATTAGTAATTAGTAAATTGTTCTGGCCAAAAGTTGCAGTTCTTCTGTAAGCAGGCAGAGGATGCTACTGAGCATATGCAGTGTACATCGATCAGCCATAGCATTAAAACCACCTGCCTAATATTGTGTAGGTCCCCCTTGTTTAGCCAAAACAGCTCTGTTTGGAGGTATAGAATCTACAAGACCTCTGAAGGGTGTGCTGTGGTATCTGAAACCAAGACTTTAGCAATAAATCCTTTGAGGCAAGTTGCAAGGTGGGGCCTCCATGGATTGGACTTGTTCCATTCCTGACCAAATTTTGCAGATTGACAGGCTGCATCATCCTTCTGAAAGAGGCCACTGCCATTAGGGAATACCACTGTCTGTCTGTGACGATATTTAGGTAGGTGGTACATGTAAAAGTAACATCTACATGAAATAGAAGATAAGACTTTATGGTCATTGTAGATGTACAACAAAACCTTTTTTGGTAGCTCACAGATAGACTAGCAGCAATAAAATAATAAAATAGTAAAAATAAAAATAGTGCATCCTGGTGCCATCTTTTCCCTAGATAAGTGACGCGCACACCCAGCCGTCCACATGATCTAAAAGAAAACATGATTCATCAAACTAGGCCACCTTTTTCTATTGCTCCATGGTCCAGTTCCTGTAGCTGCTTTCGGTGGTGTACAGGGGTCAGCATGGGCACTCTGACTGGTCTACAGCTATGCAGCTCCATACGCAGTGAGCTGTGATGCAATGTGTGTTCTGACACCTTTCTATCATAGCCAGCATTACCTCTTTCAAACTGTGCTTCAGAAGCTCTTCTGTGGGATCAGACTGGACCAGCTCGCCTACGCTCCCCACCTGCATCAGTGAACCCATGACCCTGTCGCTGGTTCGCTGGATATCCTTCCTTGGACCACTTTTGGTAGGTACTAACCACTGCATACAAGGAACATCCCTAAAGTCCTGCTGTTTTGGAGATGTTCTGACCCAGTTGTCTGGGTCACACAGATGTTTACACTTGTCAATTTGTCCTGCTTCCAACACATCGACACTGATGGTATTACAAGTGATCCCATTCCCCTTTAAATTGTGCAAAAACTATTACCCTTGAGTGATGAACTAAAACATTCATGATCTTGATTAGAAAAAGCACAGTGGTTATTTCAGTTGACTGAAAATGCTTTTTATGGATGTCACAGTGGGAAAATAGGGTCTTTAAAAAGGAAATAGGGTCTTTTTTCATTCACTGTTACAGGATTACAGGAATGTTCAATGCCACATTAATGAGAAATCCAGCATCGCTGTAGTAGAAACAGCCAACACACACGCAGACAAACTGCATTTAGGATTATAGTATATAGGTATATATGGATGAAGAGAAGGTAAAATAAAAAAGAACTGGATCAAATCTTTTCATTTGCATTTTTCATCAGTTATATACAGTGCATCATGTACAGTGTATATATATATA
>JAOUQY010000004.1:6468906-6482671 GCA_028566355.1 Doras micropoeus | reverse complement strand
GGCCACTAGGTGTCACCATAAACACCCTAGTTACAGCAACATGCACTTTTTTGTTTAATATTGGCATCATCTACATGTGTATACACTTAAATAGGCACTGTAATTAAATAAACGCATCTTTAATAGAGCAGTATCAGTGGACTTTAGGAAATGCGGCGCTCTTCAATTTATTCGAGTACAAAATGTTCTCATAGCCGGCACTGACCATTTCCCGGGAAAACTCGTACCACGTGTCTTCATAGCGGCCCACAGGTCCTCGTGTGCCTTCGTTTCTTTCTTTCCTACCCAACTCCGTACAAATCCCACCTCCATCTTTATGATTGGCTAAAAGTCCATACGCGTAAGCAATACGCTAAACTGACACCGACACTGTCCAATCGGCAGCCGGCTCGTGAGTTTGAACGCGCCGGACAGAAGGCGGGGTTTCTCCGAATGTAGGTAGAGAAAAAAATAACCTGCTACATGCGGGTAAATTTCAAGATGGCGACGCCGCATGGCGATAGACGGACGAGTTTAAAAACCGGTTTCGCCGAATCTGCAACACCAGAAGCTTTTCAAGACGCTCAGGTTCGGTTAAATATTAAGATCTTATAATATCTTTGGCAGGAAGCAGTTGGTATGGTTGTTAATGCAGGTTAATCTCGTGTCTCAGTGTAAACGTGGACGTGGGCCACGTGGACGTTAACTTACAGTAAAACTCATTGGCGTCATGTTCAGACTGAGGGTTTTTTTGTTCTCGTTGGAGTTGAAATCGTTTCCGTGTTAACAAGTTGTTTCGATTGTAGTTAAAGTTATAGAGTTAGGTGTTTGTATTAAGTAAGGGTAATATATGGTAAGGTGGCGTCACATACCGGAAAGGTGTAGCCGCGTGCTTCTTACGGAAAGCCGCAGCAGCACACCGGCAAACCGCCTTCACACACTTTACATTAGTGCTTATCTTACTTCCTCGATTACATCCAGTACATCATCTAAATGTTGTGATCCGTACAGTACCTGATAAGTGATCTGTCACCGTATTCTGCATATATCTTCCGCTTAAATGACGTCTAATTCATGAAATAAATAAATAAATAAACAAATCAGTCACATGTTTTTTTAACACTGTAGCCTATATTTATGTCTTTCTCCATAATCAAATACTTTTAATACTCTAGTGAATTAATAAGTGAATTTTTCTATACACATGTTGTCTGTATGGTATAATTATTATATAAGGAATAACACTAGGTGGCGTGCTGTTACAGAAAAATAATCACCCAGGGGATGGTGTATTGTGGCTTCCTGTTATCTGTTATCAGCAAATCCTTACCTGAAAGGAAAAAGTGCTGAAAGTGGAGACTCCTTCCATAAACAGATTATACACTTTACATTGTTTATTCTTAGGCTTGGATTATATGACGTGTCCACTATATAAGCCTACATACTCTATATAGCACTATATACTCAGTCATAGTAATAAAGTAAATGCACAGTGATGCACGTTCAAATGACTCATCAAGTCAAGTGGATTTTATTGTCATTTCAACCATATACGGTGTGTACAGTGAAACGAAAGAACGTTCCTCCAGGACACATGGTGCTACATATAACTAAAAATAACATATAACTAAACAGTACAGCATGAAGTGCACATGTGCAAAATAGTGCAACAATACAGACATTACAAACAGTACAACCAGAACAACAGGTGAGATGAGGTATATATTGTAGTGTAAGGTCTATAAATAGGAGTATAAACACAATAATAGATAATATTTTGGGAAAAGTATAGATGTATTTCCTAAAATTAGCAAATGTAGATTGTGTGGAAAATTGTAGAAAAGTCTTTTCTTGCATGCCTCTCATAAAAGAAAGGCAAGATTTTTTCGTCTGTGTATGTGTGTTTCAGAAGCATTTTTTTTCTTTCTTTCTTTTTTTTTTTTTTTGTCTTATGGAAGTTGGGTTAACATTTTGCCAGCATGTCTTTCAATATAGCCACGTCTTTCCCGGTTTCCATCCTCACAGCTCGGTTATGTAGTTGCAAACAGAATCTTCATGACAATCCCGATGAAGAGGAAGAGTCAAAGTTAGACAGGCCAAAGGTCAAACAGTTGTGCAAGAACTAGAACAAAGTGGAGTAAGATCAATAGGCACAGAACAGGAAGTAGGTGAGCTAGAGAGATGTAATGGGTGATGTGGCTTGGGAGTAGATCACTGGTGAAGCTGGGTGTGGCAAAACCAGTCCTGAGCTACTACATGATCGTTACGAAAAGAACACTGGAGATAACGATATTTAACAAACAAAAGACATCATGTACACTGAAGTACTAGAAAACTGGTATAGCAGTTAACTTGGTACGGTCCCCCACGGGATCTTGGAGGGAACGTTGCACAGTCCTCACGCTGATGGTCACGTTCACGCAGAGTCTTTCTTTAGGGCCATGCTGCTGTCGTAAGTTTGAGGTTTTCTCGTAGTAGTCATGGTACACTCTTGAAATGCTCATACGTGAAAACGGAAACTTTGCTTCTACCTCCGAAATGCTGTGACTCATCTCATGTTGAAAAGCACAAAATCGTGATAACTTGCCATTCTCACGACGGAAGCGGCTCTAGAAGATTCCATAGTAGTCTATCGGTTTATATACGGTATGTACTGGCGGATGCAGCCAAAGATGTGCATAGGTGGTTGTTGCAATGCATTTTGCATAGGCTCCAGTACCAGTTTTTCTGGCAGTAAAAAAAGACTTGCTAGGGACAAGTACAGAGGAACAAGTCTAAGTTTGAGTGGAGCAAACACGGTCTCTTAACATAGGGCAGCCTATGTAAATGACAGGCTGTTGTGTTTAATCAAAACTCTGGTGAGCTCGAATATGCAAGTTGAGTTTCGGCTTTTGCCGCCAGCGTCCCTGTAGGCCACAGTTCGCTCTGGGAATAGGAGTTAGCAGGAGAGTTTCTATGACCATGATCTGCATTGTATTAAGGAACTGGCAGGAAAATAATAGTGTTGCATTAAAACAAACCTCGTTTAATGATTTGTATAGGAGTACAAATGCGGGGCAGTGTAGCTCGGCGGTTAAGACATTTGACTATTGACCTTAAGGTTACGAGTTCAACTTGCTGTCTGTTCTCAGAAAAGCATACTGTAATACAATTTACCACACCATCATTATTATTATATTGCCCAGCTGTCAAGATTTGACTTTGTGCTAATCTTTTCTGTTTTTCTGAAGGTTGAATCTCCAAAAACCCTTGACTTTGATGATGGTGCTTTGGGCAGTACCTCAAGCACCTTTCATGGCAGCCTGGAACCTTCTATTTTATCCATCTTTGAGGATTCGTCTGCTGAAGAGGTGTGGAAAGAGATCATTTTTGCTTACTGTTTAGCACCAAATAATTTGCCATGAGTTTTAGGTTTTTATTGTAAAGCCACTAGTGACCAGTGACCATTCCCTGCTGATGCAGGGCTACGTAAAAGCTGAATTCTGCTTTCATCATGTTCATATTGAGAGGTGATTTGTTTTTTAGGCGAAGATCCAGATAGATGAGGAAAGTGAAGCATCGCTGCTATCTGCTTTCTCCGAGATGCTGGACAGTGTTATCGAAGACACTCTGTCCCCCTTTGACACACTTCCTGACTCGAAACTTTTTACGAGTCAAAGACGTCAGGACTCCAGAGTAAGATATCTGACTCTTCCATTGTATTTGGTGGTACTTCTTTTTTTTGCTAATGTGTTGAATTTATTATATAATATCATGTGCCTTTGACACTTTGGCATCAACAATCTTTTTTCTTTATGAAGCTGAATTGCTTTTGTATGTCCATCACAGGTGAGGTCACATTGTCTAGACAGAGAAGCAGCTCCTCGGGTCACCGGATCTTTCCCGCTCTCAAATTCAAAAGTAAGAACGTGCAGCTTATTCATTTTGTTCATCTAGTGAATGGTTCATAGTCAGTATTCATTTTAAGGTTAAGATCTCAAGAAGCAACAGAAAGAGAAAAATCACATTGACACAATTTCACAGTTATTTCATAGACATTACTGAGAATCTGTATACAATTAAAACCCGTTTCTAGTTACATATGTAGACTTTCACCTCTAGTGCAAATCTACAGGTACAGATGTCAGATGACCAAAGGATGAGATGATGTGTTGGCTGATTAGTTACATTTAGGGTAGATGGAATACTGTGGAAATCCTTTAACCTGTACATTGTGGATGGTTGTTAAGTTGTACCGAATTTGCTTTTGAACAGGCAGACGGCCTGCATTCGGACAGGCAGTTGAGACCGAGGCTCCTTCGAAGGACCCAGAAGGCCACCGTACAGAGAAGTGATGGCGAGGAGGAGGACCTTGGTGAGACCAGGAGACGCCCTGTGAGAATCTTCCGCATCGAGTCTGACCCAGAAATGTGTCAGGACGAGCAGCAGGACGGATTTGTAACCGTATCACTGGTGGAGCTGATCAGGCATATGCATCCATACAGCCTCAGGGTAGCCGTGGATAAGAAAGAACGTCTCAGGGATGTTGAGGAGCTTCAGGATGAGGATGTGTTTGTAGATGTTGTGGGTGATGACGACACCGAGGAGACACCTTTGGGCATGTGTGTGGCCAGCACTTCCTCTGGTCTGCACTCAGAGCAGATAGTTCCCCATCTACAAAGTCCTGCAGTATCCAGTGCTGTTCATAACTCCAAGGTGGGTCAAAAGGACACGCTGAAGATGTACTCACCCAAGTGTGGGGAACAAAAGGAGGTGGATGATGATGCTGAGAAGAGCATCTCTGCTAAGGTGGGTAGTTCTGGGAGAACAAAGAAGAAGGTGAGATTTGCCCCTGATTTAGCATCTATTCATATATACCAGGTTGAAGATGAAGCACACAAAAGTGATGTCCCAGATGCCTCGTTCTCAGCAGACTGCTCAGATGACTTGAAAATGCCAGATTATGACCCCCAGACCACGGCTTTAAGTGAGAACTCAACCGAGGTAGCAAAGAAGACGACATCTCAGAATGGCAACGCAAAACTCAAAACGCTCAGCCTTCAGGAGTACCGTCTCCTCCGACAGAAGGCGCTCCCAAAGGAAGAGAAAAAAACAGACTACAGAACAAAGTGGCCTTCAGTACTCGTGACCCCTAAAGAGCTCCCTCTCATTCCTTGTATACCAGGTTACAGTTCATCTCAGGTTAATATTCAGACTCCATCTTCTAATACCAAGACCTCAACTTCAGGAACAGTGGCCAAGTCTAGAAGCAACCTTCACCTGCCCCTGAAATCATTCCCAAAACAAAATGCATTAGCCAGAAAGCCTGTGCAAACTGCCGACCCACCAAACCCTGTCACTCTGTCCCTCCGACCAGATTCAAAGATCTTACCATCTCTGTCTGAGGAAGAAAAGGTAATGCAGCAGGAAACTGGCAAGTCCCAGGTTAGCCAGACAAATCTGAACCCTTCTGCAGTGCAGAAGTCAGAAATTCAGAAACAGCCCGATTCTGTCATCCAGGAACAGTCATTGATGGTTTCACCTGAGAGTTCTCCAGGTGCTAACGTTAAGCAAAGAAGTTGTTCCCAAACAATTTGTGGCACTGTTAAAATCAACATATCTGCTCCTTCCTCACTTGGGACAGTTCTACCAGTGCAAGTGTCTCAGGGAAGTCTACCTCAAGTGCAGATACCAGTGACCAACCACTCTGCAGAGGAGAAACAAGAAGAAAAATCTCCTGGAGAAATAGGTAATATAAGCAGACGAGTGGTCCAATATGATGGTCTAACTTGTCTCATTGGTGTCCAGTCTTATCCGAGAAGGTCCAGTGTGGGTGCAGGTTTTCTTTCCAACCAAGCAGAAGCCACACACTACTGAAAGTCAGGATCCATTGATTAGATCCATTGATTAGAAACAGGTGGAATGAGGTGGTGGCTCCTGCTTGACTGGAAGGAATACCTGCACCCAAACCGGCCCTTTGTGGATAAGATTGGACACTCCCTGGTCTAACTAGATGTACAGTGGACATAGCGGAGTGTAACATGAATGCCGTATGAATGAAATAAGCATACCAAATGTCAAAATTATATACATTAAATATTGAGATATAGAAATATGTCAGTTCCAGTGTCCTCTATGGACTAAATTTACCGAAATTTGGTGTGGCTCTAAAAAATATTTTAGTGATATAGGGTATTAAATTTCTAATTTGTAGCTTAAACAGTTATTGGGATATTGAAATGTCTCTGTTGCAGTGCCCCATATGGATGAAATTTCACAAATTTTGGCATGTGTCTAAAAAATGTGGTAGTGGTGTGGGGTGAGAAATTTTGTGAAGTTTGACACATACCTTATATTTCATTTTGGCTATATAGGGCTACAGTCATACCAAGTTTCATGTGGATTGGTGAAGTCTAAGTATATGATATCATTGACCAAACATTGGTGGAAAAAAGGAAGAAGAAGAAACAAATTGACAAACAACATGACTGTCAGTGCTAGCTGTGGCAGGCATAATAAGGGGTGGACAAAACTAGCTCACATGTTCACTCAAACATTGAGTTGCATCTCAAACCATTAGCGTAAGAGTGTACACTTTGGAGCAGATGTATACACGGAGGGGACCGGTTTACATCCCTGCATATCTTGACTTTTGTAAATCAAAAAATCTATGTACTTGTACTACAATAATCGTGGTTGTGGGAATCAGTAAATATTTTACAAAATCGCCCTCAGAAGTAATGTCATTAACGCCATCAGCGTCAGCATGCCATCATGTTCATTCAGTGCTCATCGTGCATGAGAAACAATTGACCACTGAAACCCTAGATTTCATTCCGCTGCAACTTTGGCCACCAAATAGTTCGTTATTTAAATCCTGTGGACTATAAAATCTGGTATGCAATGGAAGAGAAAGTTTACAGAACAAAGTTGAAACAATTGTGTCAGTGGATACTGGACTTGACCAGCAAGTTATTGATGAAGTACTTAATGTCATCGATGATTGATTGATTTTGAGAGTGTATCAAAGCTAAAGGAGATCACTTTGAACATAACATAAACTGTCAATGAATTTAACGTACAAATATTGTAAGCTGTCAATATGAAGATTTTTCTTTACCAGAATCTTCAGGGAGTCAAGATGTACAAGGATATAAAAGGGTTGGTTTTAATAAATGTCCTATTAGAACTGGCTGTAATTTCACTATTTTGCCATCTTTTCTCTTTTGTCCTCATGACACCATAAGAAAACATCAATACAAATACTATAATGCTGTGTATATATACAGTATAATAATACTATATTCCAAACAGTAGAGACAGACATATTGTATAAATACGTTTCCCCCCCTCTTCATTTAGGAATAGAGGCTACGGATGTAACCAGTCTTCTGGAGCAATTTGAAACGCAGGGTAAGTTCTACAAGTGTCTGGAAGCTGTGCTGAAAATAAATGATGTTGATACAATCTGCCTTTTGCGCATGGGACATTAATGGTAATATGTGTTTCACACAAAGTTCTTCACACTTTATGCCTGTAATATTTACTGCAGAACGTAAGTATCTGCACCAGCGCTCGATTCCTCTCTAATGCTATAAAACCAGTCATTAAATCCTAATTCTACTGCTAAGAAAGTTGTCTTCGATTTTCATCCTGCAATAATCTTGCCTGTAATGACTCTTTAATGACTTAATAGCTTAGGGAAAGCAGAGCTCATAACTGTGGCAAATTGCCTTGTGTTTTCAGGCAACATAGATAAGTAGTTGTCATGGCAGTGATTATACAGTTCGGGAATTGAATCCCGTGGAGAGGTGAAAGGGTCAAAAGAGAACATTGTAGTGAGTGAAAGAACTGTCTCGCTGAACATTTAAGTGGAAAAGGGTTGATTTGAGATCTGTTTTTTAGATGAAAGCAGATGTTTGCTTTTCTTTGCAATTTATGAGCTGATATAATTGTTTACATTTATTAAATAATGGCAGTAAAAAGCCATGCTTGGATGATTCCAGTCCAGACGTTAGTCATGCTTGGATGATTCAAGTCCAGACGTTAGTCATGCTTGGATGATTCAAGTCCAGACGTTAATAGTAACTGTTTCTCTATACCATCTGAAAGGAATTGGTTTTGCACTTTGATTGGGACTGAGACATCTGTCCATAGAACAAAATCACTAACTAAATACTGTGTACATCTCCAGGACTCACTCCTCCTGCCACTCCTCCTCATCAGATCTGGAAGCCCTTAACACCTGCTCTGAAAGCAAAGCAACATGAAGCAACCAAACCATCTCCCAGCAAAACTATCCAAATCATTGAACCTAAGCCACTGCCCCCCAGTAAGATTCAGTCAAAGCCCCAACCTTCATCCTCCATCCCTGCCCCGAGCCTGTTTCTAGCATTTATAGACCACGACTACTGCGGCACTCAGGATTTCAAACTCGGCAAAAAGAGAGCACTTTCTGATGTTTATACGCACAACAGAGCTAAAGAATCAAGGGGTCATATAAGCCATATGCCCATGCATAACAGGACTTGCTGTGAGGCAGAGCATCTCTCTGGCTCTGTTCTACTGTCTCCAGAGAGCTCCCCCTGCAGGTTGGAGGCCAGAAGAACGGATGAATATACAGCTGCAGCAAGGCGTTCACGCTGTTCATGTTCCCCGAGTCCTCCAGCCAGAGGAAGAGCAAGGAGGAGGCATTACCGCAGGAAGTACCATCACTCTGATTCCAGTTCAGTGTCATCCTCCCGTTCTCCTTCCTGCTCTTCATCGGCATCATCATGTTCACCGCCCAGAAAGAGGTAAATACAGGATGTTTGCAAGGCCTTAAAAGTCTTAAATTAAGGCATTAAATTAAGGCATTAATTAATGAGTATAAAATTGTCTTAAATTAACTTTAAGACAATTGTATACTCATTAATTAATGGCTTAAGTTAAACAAGCATGGTCTTAAATTTTCACAATTTCATACAGTCGAAGGTACAGATCACGGCACTCGGAGAGCAGCTCAGGCTCGTCATCTCGCTCCAGTTCAAGGTCACTCTCCCCGTCGCCGATCCGAGGACGCAGACACCGCTACCATCGATCTCGATCCGGATCCTTCAGTCGCTCCCGCTCCCACTCTCCACAGCCAGACTGGAGGCAGAAGTGGAGCAGCTGGAAGAGGTCAGCATAAGCACATGTTGTGATTTGTCCTGCATTTTGTATCTGGATTGTTGACAGTGTTTCTCCTTAACACCACTTTATTCTGGTGAACTTGCAGACAGAGGGAATACCATCATCTGAGCCAAGGGGAAGATACTCACAGGGTCGCCAAGCAGAAAGCCATTGTAAGTATTAACTGATCAAAGCTTTTAAAAGCTGCTTGCACGGAATACGTGTTAATGTGTGTGGCGCACTCTGTTTCCCTGCAATAAATCTGTGACCACAGGAAGAACGCAGGGTGGTGTATGTGGGAAGAATACGTGGGACTATGACCAAGGATGAGCTCAGGGAACGCTTTGCACTGTTTGGGAGGATTGAGGATTGCACCGTCCACTTCAGGAGGAATGGGTAAGATGTACACATTAACATGTTAACATCAGCCTCTGGGGCCTGGAAACAGTACATTTGCTATACAGTGCCATAGCTACACAGAGCCATAATTACATACAATTTACAGCAGATACTGCAACACATCTGCGGCCTTCTGTCCAATCCATACCACTTGGGTTCCATAAACTAGTCATGGGGATGAGCATGGGGATGTCATGTCCAAGTCAACACCAAGACTTGGGGTCACGACTGAGTCTTTGGAGGAGGTGAAACTGAGAAAGTTTTCACCTACATTGCCAACTTTATATATCAGATACATAGCAGCAGTCCTTACAATTTGAATTGTGATTATGATTGTGAATATGAAATGATTAATTTGGTTTCATTTATTAATGAACCCCAGCTAATACCCTTTAAGATGACGGGATCAAACAACAATAACAAGATGCCGCATAGGATACTCAAATTTAAGATGTAAATCTACCCTATACCTTACTCTCAACCAGAAAAATAAAGTACATATGCCAGTGCCATGTATATAGCCTAACTGTGCTGGAATGGCAATAAACCACAACTACCTACCAACATTTATTTTGAGAGTTCTAAAAATGGAAACGTTTATCATTGGCACTATGGTGGGGGGGGGGGTCTCCTTGAGGTCTTGAGGTCTCCTTCTGAAATTACAAGTCCAACCCATGTTGCTGTTGACCAATTCAAGATCAAGTAGAACTGGTTTCAATTCCAAGACTAGACAGAGTAAATGAAAAGCGGATCTCGAGACCAAGACCAGACTCTAGTACTACAAGGCTACCAAGATTGCTACTGTAGGAATGATGCCATGCTTCATTTTTATCAAGTGCACTAATACCTGTATGTATAACAATCAGTTGCATGGGTGTCATGAAGGATGGGGACCAACTTTTTCTTGGTCATGCCTGATGTTCTGTCTTTTTTTCTGTTTTTTTTTTTCCTCCCGTATCTTCCATTTATAGAGACAACTATGGATTTGTTACATATTACAACACAGATGACGCTTTCGCTGCCATAGAGAAAGGGAAGAAGTTGAGGCAGCCAGATGAGCTCCCGTTCGATATTTGCTTTGGTGGGAGACGGCAGTTCTGCCAGTCAGACTACATGGATTTAGGTTTGTGTGCTGTCTCGTCTGTAGTAGGTCTCAAAAAAATCTGTCTAATGCTGATCCCAGTGTTAACCTGAGCGAGAAAAGGCACCGATGTCTGTTATGCTGTTTAGAAATGTGTACTATGCATTTAAGAAGCTTAGCTAAATAGGAACATCACAGTTTCTGACATCAACTCGCAAAATATTTGTTTAGACTACAGAGCATTTGAATTCCTACCAATGATTGTTTGGAAGTTGTTGATGAATGTTAGATAAGATGCTTTACCGTTTCTATAGTAACAGCTAATTCACATGTATTGGATTATTATGCCATATCCAAGACTCATACCTGAGATTCTTCTTCTGTTCTTCAGATTGCAATCGTGACATAGACCAAGCTTCAAGAAGGAGCAAAGACGGCAGCATTGACTTTGACACTCTGCTGAAGCAAGCCCAGCGAGGGCTGAAGACGTAGCACAGAGTTGTCCGGGACAACAAAGAGATGGACAGAATGGTTGAAAAAAACAAAACAAATACAGAGCATGTTGGCCACAAACCAAGCAATTACCTCAGAACTCCCAAAGAGCTTGCACTTACACTGACACTAAATATAACTTAATATGTAGCGTTCTTTTTTTACATTGAAGTTAAAACAACCTTCTGCTGAAGTGCATATAACGGAGAAAAAAGATTTGAATTATATAAAAACAGAAAAGCATTAAAGGATGTTTGAAAAAAAAGATGCATCATAATTTAAGTGTTGTCTTCAGTAATAGCCTTATTATTACAGTCGTTTTTCAAAGTTGGAATGAAATAAGGTGGCTGTTATGTTGAATAAAAAATAAATGATGCTTGAATGGTGTTTAAAATCATCTCCACATTTAGAGTTATTTTATCTCAGAAATAGTCATAGTTTGTAGCCTATCCTAGTCATGAATGGTGATCAGGTAGCCAGTAGTATTTTGGGTTTTTTGTAGTTAATCGGTGAATCTGAAACATGAACATTTGCCCACCTTTGAGCATTCAGTATAAGCATGGTCTTGTTGCTGTCTGATCCTGACAGCTCTGCTGCTTTAGCTTTTCTCACCTTCAAGCCAATCAGTCGATCATAATAATACTACTTCTGCATGGACCTTCTGTACTTATGTTAAACTAAGTTCATGCCCAAGTCTCATGTTTATTTCAGTGGATATTCTCACTTTGATACTGTAGACTTGTACCCAAGATCTGCTGTTGTAAACCTAAAGACCTTGATGCTCACAATGAACTTTTTTTTTAAACTCGGTAAGGTTTTATAGTATACAATTGTGGATGAGTAATAACTGATAATCAGGGTAGCCTTTGTTACCGGGAAGAGGATGAGTTCCCTTTTGAGTCTAAAGGTTTTTCCTTCCAAGTCATCTCAAAGATATTACTTTCCACTGCCACTTTCATTGTTCAGTAGGGATATAAATCAAATCCAGATTTCTTTTTTTAAAGCTGCTTTTTGACAATGTTGATTAACAAAGTGCTATTCAAAATTAATTGAATTGTCTTTTAATCTTAGTCACCATGTTCTGAATGGGGTTGTGGGAGTCGGAGCTTAGGGTGAAGTTAATAAATTGCAGTATGGGCAATATTAAGAGGGTTTTTTTCACCTGACATGTTAACACATTCCCCTTGACCTGGTCCTGCATGGTCCTCTTGGGCTCAGTGTCTTTCTGAGGGTACTTAGAACCAGTCCTAACTCCCTCTAACAACATTATTATTATTATTATTATTATTATTCATAAAAATCATAATAATCATAATAATCATAATGATGATATGAAAGTAGCATAAAACACGTTTGATTAAGATTTTTATTTACATTAATTATCCAGTGGTTGCCATAGTGTGAATGACTTATAATCCGTCCAATCAGCGAATTGCTTTTGACTTGCCAATCCTAGCGCAAGAGGCGGAGCATATCGGAATTTAGGTGGGAAATGTTTGCGATGACGACTTGGCGCATGCGCAGTGAGCTCGACCTGTTTATCTGGGTGGGATTTGACACTTCCCACGGCTACTGCGTGACAGTTTCTGCGCATGCGCAGTAGCTGTAAATACAAAGTGCAACAAGGAACTGGGCAGATTATAAAAGCAGAGGAGTGCATTATAAACAGATGTGATGATCTCGGTCAGCCTTCTGTTGTTGTGTTACTACGCCTAGTTTTGATATCTAACGCATTAAACGGAGAAGGGAAAGTGAGTTCAGAAGTCAGAAGTGCAGTATTGACTAATGCCATTCATTTGCAGTGTTTAAGTGTTTAAGCTGTCTCTGCATCGTTCAGCACTGGATGATCGCTTGCTGAATTAAGCTCCTGTCAAGAGTCAGCAGCGATGTCTAAAATGAACACCAGCCAGAGGATGTTCCTCAGTGGGGTTGTGGAAGGTGAGTTGCATCTGGAGAAAATGCTCACCTGCACTGTGCTATAGGCTGCTAGTGCTGATAACATAATGTTATTTTAGCAGAAAAGAGATGGAAATTGGTTCATTATGTGCTGGCTATAACACTGACCTTTGCTTTTTAGGGTTTTATGGGCGCCCGTGGACTATGGAGCAGAGGAAGGAGCTGTTTAGGAGGTAGTAAAAGGTTTATGTGCTTAGATAAAGTTCCTCATATTATCTGTCTGTTATTCATCATAAATGTAGTTGACATTTGTTTGGTACACCCAACTTTTACCTTCACGTCATTAGCAGGTGAACAGAAGGACTTGCACAAGTATTCAGACTCCCCCTTAAATGTTATTTACAAATAATAAAAAAACTTATTGGTATGAATTCTCTAAAGTAGTTCTGGTGCAGCCAGTTGCCATCAGAAGTCACATAAACAGCTGAATGGAATTCACCTGTGTGCAATTAAAGCTTTACTTGAACTCAGTATACACTGATCACCAATAATATTAAAACCACCTCCTTGTCTACTGACCATACAGGTGCGCTTTGCAGTTCTACATATACAGATTGTAGTCCATCTGTTTCTCTACATGCTTTGTTTTTACCTTGTTCCCCCCTTTTACCTTGTTCGTCAGTGATCAAGACCCTCACAGAACCACCACAGCACAGATCAGGTACTATTTGGGTGGCGGATCATTCTCAGCATTGCACTGACCCTGATGTGGTGGTGGTGGTGGTGGTG
>JAOUQY010000004.1:6317417-6328138 GCA_028566355.1 Doras micropoeus | reverse complement strand
TGTGTGTGTGTGTGTGTTGCATGTTTTTTGTTTGCTATGCGTGCATAATAGCATTTGAGTGTTACCGCACCAGACATGCTTCTGTGACCAAAGGCCTCATCTCTGTCTCGGCTCTTTGATCTGCTCAGTGTGTGTGTTTGTGTCTTTGTGTAGTGCACGTCTGTGTCTGTGTCTGCTCTGTCTTTCTGCATTTGGTATTTGTTGTTTTGCCTTGCTTTGCTTGCATCCGTGTGCGGATGGTCGTGCTGTGTTAACTAGAGTTGGATTTTGTTGTTGTTGTACGAACGCGATACCTTGATTCTTAAACGAGACGTTTTATTTGACGGCAATTTGCATTTAGCACAAAGGTTTGGTATGAAGACTAAATCTTCATATATGGGCAGCAAGAAGGTCCCAGGTTTGATTCCCAGGTAGGGTGGCCTGGGTCCTTTCTGTATCGAGGTTGCATGTTCTCCCTGTATGTCTGCCTGGGTTTTCTCCAGGGGCTCTGGTTTCCTCCTACAATCCAAAAACATGTAAGTCAGGCGTATTAGAGAGATTAAATTCCCCTCCATTGACGACAAGGATTATTGATTATAGATTGACATTGTATGACGTTAAATACATAAATTAAATAAATCTTCATATAGATATCATGCAGTGTCAATTATACATGTATGAGTTCAATTTAAAAAATCCATGTTTGCAATCTCAAAGTAGAACTTCAGTAGAAATCATCCATCTAACATCCACAGGAAAATGAGTCTGGAGTAAATGTTATGAAGGGCCCAGAGCAGCTACCATACTGTACACCCTTATATGTTCCTGCTTCTTTCCGTGCGCCTCTGAGGACACGTACAGAACGAACGTGAAACGTTTAGTTAGAAATCGCGTGCCACTTCAGCTCTCCAGCCGTGGGCAGGGAACTCCTCTTCACTCTAATTGACTTATTTGTAATGACTTTTGTTCTGCGTATTATCCAGGCGCCCCAAGGTGTTCCGCCCACTTCGCTTAATTGGTGGCGCGTTTGCTATTGCTGCATTGCAGGAACAGACAGGCTGATGACATGGTTTCTGCCACTTAATTGGTTCTAATTATGAAGCATAAAATTAAGGAACCACAAGGCTCTGTCTGTTGCTTTCTTCCTTTCATGTCTGCCAACACGCCGGCCTGTAATTCTCAGAGCATTATTAATGATCTCTGGATCAGCAATCAGATGTTTTTCTTCGTAATCGTTTTTATGGGTAGATTTCTGTCTTCCAGTGCTTTATTTTTTTCCGCCAGTGTTTTTGTGTTTTCTTGCTCTGTCTCTCAGGAGGGCGTTGGAGGAGGCCCCTCTGATGACTCAGACATTGAGGGAAGCTCAGAAGAAAGAGAAGATTGATCGGTATCCCAAGGTGAGGTCTAATCCCTGCTGTCCTGCTCATGTACGGTAGCTCACTCCTCATAAGGCTCACTGAAGTTGTTGCTTAATAGTGCTCCCTTAAGCCTGGATTTGTAGGTCACCTTGTTTGAGTTATCCTCCTGTTCTTATATGAGTGCTGTTATTATAGTTACATGATCAAAATAACGTTTTCATTCCGTTCTAATCCTGCTGTGTTCCAGGTGGTGCTGAGAGTTCAGTTTCCTGACAGACGAGTCCTCCAGGGCTTTTTTAGACCACTAGAAACAGGTTGGATTGTCTTTCCGAAAGAGCATGCACTGCACGGTTTATTTAAGCCTTAACCAGACTGAAAAGGGGAACGCTCAACGAGCAGTGTGCTAATCGCCTTTACGGCGAGCTCATTAGCAAGAGATAAAGCAAAAGGCAGTGACGAGGCGACAGTGGCAGCATTTGAATCGAGATATTCTTAATTTTATGCAGATAAGTTATGGCACATTAGACTTAACATCGAGATGACTGATCTCTGAGGGCAACGAGAAGACAAAAACACCTTTGCAACCTTATGGCAGAAGACTGCCGCTTCTCAGAGTCTTCCTTCTTGGATTGACTTGCCCTGGGCAGATCGCATACAGCGTGTTCGTACGCAGTTTGCCCAGCTGCCGCGTGCGCCGTGCGATGGCCGAGCCTACGCACTAGGTCTCTTCGCCCCCGCGGTTACTTCATGTTGTTTGTAAAAGCCAGCAAAACAGCATCTCTGCATGAAGTACATATGTTCCTGGATTTTATTACAATATCAGAATACATTGTAATGTAGTATACACCATATGTTATAGAGTAACATCAGAGACTTGGTAATACAAACACAATGTACATTACTGTTCAAAAATGAGGACACATCTGTTCATTGAAGGCTTTTCATCATTTTTCCTGCTATTTCTATCCCTACATTTTTCCTAGTGATTTTGAATTTGAGAATAACAACACCAGGCAACAACATTGCAACTTTTTTTTTGTACCTTAAACTAAATTGGGGGAACTGTTTTTAATATTTTTCTATCAGGAGTATACATTACTCATTATACCGCTATATTCTGCCTGTGTAGTAATAGCCTGCCAACATAGAAGGGTGCTACTTTCCTTGGTACTGGTTTTCCATGTCCATGTGAGTATACTAGAACCAAAAAACTACGGGCGATCCCGAAAAAACATTTGGATTCAGCATGCGAAAATACATAAAACACAGGCCATTTTTTTGCATAGGACAAAATCTTTGTTAAACAGTGTAATGATGATGCACTGAAGGGCACTCGGAGAGCACAGAGCTCTGGCAAGGCCAATAGTTCACACTTTAATGATATTAAAATGAATCTGGACGATGGCCAGGAGGTCAGAGAGCAAAATTGGCCATGCTCTCAGGGTGGAATGGGTAGCCTAAAAAATTCCCCCAAAAAGGATTATGTTAAAATATAGAGACTGATCCGGTTTTGATTGGTTAACCTGAAGGAGAGGACATACTGTAGAAAGTGCTTGATGGAGACCAGAAGGAGTCTCTGAGTATGTGTCATGATGGCACACCATTCACTGTGTATTTACATTGGGTTCATGCATGTCCAGCAGATTCAGTTCACTTTGGCCTTATCTCCACACCGCGACTCGTATCCGCTCCAGAATTTACTGAGCTCTTCCTTGGCCCACGCTACACAGTTCCACCAAATTTCATGAAAATTGTCTCTGTAGTTTTTCCATAATCCTGACGACGGTCTAAACAAACCAACAAACAGCACCGCTAAATTAATTAAACATAAAGTAAAGTTCTAACAGTTTTTCTGATAATCCTTTACACATTCTTGGCATCTTGTCAACCAGCTTCATGAGAGTGACTGCTTCAACCAGAAAGATTTTCTTAAGATTGCCAAACAGGCCAACCTTCTCAGTGCGTCTCCTAATTTATAAATGAAACCTGCAGTTTATATACTATGGAAGGTTTATATACTGTCTAGTGTATCCAGACTTTTGTCTGGTGGTGCTGGGTTAAACATACACGCTGTGATGTGAAATAAGGAGTGTGAGTTGTCTTTGTAGTTGCTGTTCTGAAGCAGTTTGTAAGGACTCATCTACAGGATCCTGACCTCCCCTTCTACCTATGTAAGTATAAAGACACTATTAGACACAAGTGAGACCATTGTTACACCATAGAATATTTATCATGGTGCCTTTGTGACTTGAGGTGTGTGTGTGTGTGTGTTTGTGTGTGTGTGTGTGTGTGTGATCATCATCTTTTGTCTCGTCAGTCATCGCCCCTCCTAAAACCAAGCTGGACGACCCCGGCGCTACTCTGTTTCAGGTGAGACGCGGATCGTGTTTGCGTGTTTGTCAGGGGACATGTGCCGAGCTTTGTGTAGCGCTGTCGTGCAAGCCCACATCTGCTTGTGTGTATTAACGTTTGCGTGTGTGTGGTTTGGTTTCCATTATGAATAAAAAAAAAAACAAGTTTTACTCCCACGGCCCCCTTAATAACTCCCACTACGCATGCTAGAGTTCGTTTCGGTTCAGACGATATTTCTGCTTTCACCTTTAACAGATTTTGGGGTGGATTTCCATCTGCTTATAAAATGTCTGATAACACAGAGTTCACAAGTTGGGGCTTTGTTTACGTTTCAGCATCGAGAAACCAGTGGAAGCTTGCTTCGTGGGGTCAAGGGACGTACAAGTGTACTGTAAAAAAAAAAAAACTAAAACAAAAAAAAATACCACCAGATTTTCTTCAAGTTTTCTTCAAGTTTGCTGATTTTTATTTCATGTTAATACAAAAATGCTAATCACCCATACATGACCAAGCAGATCCACAGCACAGCTGATGTACATTTACTGATGCCCACAAAAGTCCATAATTCAGAGAAAACAAAAAAATGATGACTAAATGGCATCTCAGAGCGACAAGCGTAGACAAAAGCTTACTCTAAATCCTTTTATAAGGCGCCATTTCTTTTGTCCTAATTTTAATTTATGGATTTGTTTTGGATTGCTTTCTTTTAAGTCATCAAAATGAATCGAGTTACACAAAATGTGTGTGCGCAAATGGAATAAATAATTATTTAATAAGTACAAGGTGGCCCATAAAGTTGCCCATAAATACATGGGGGGGGAAATGTAGCTAAACGTACCTTTATTTACAAAATAATCATTACAAAATTGTTACAAATAAAATATTTATTTAGAAAAAATATATAATATATATAAAATATTTATAAATATATATAAAAATATTTACAAAATATATTTATAGAAAAAATATAAAAAAAAATGTTAAATAGAATATATTCTAAAATATGAGTTTGTTTATTTTTCCTGTGTATGGAGACTTTAGGGAGGCCCTGTATAATAATGAAATGACTTACATTTCACAACATAATTGTTATATAAATGTAACAATTAATATATAAATTATATAAATATAATTTGTGCTATTTATTTGATGATCCTGCATTAATCTGCAGGTTTACACATTTTTTTACACAAGGTTTACACTCTTTTTTTTTTTTTTTATTACAACTGATTTTAATAAATATCAAATTTCTTTTTTAAATGATTTATGAATACATTTGGATCCCAGCTTGATCAACGAGGCAGGGTGTGAATTTGGTTACAAATGTTTTAATGCTTAACCCTAAGCACCTTTTAAAACTGCTAGAATATAAATTTTTTTAAAAAGTTCACCTGATTGGTTAGGTTCAGGTTTTGGACAGGGTTTTACCTGGTTAAAATAAAAATGTACTCTAATTTAGGTCCAGATAATGCTCTCTAACACGTGCACCAGCATGCATTTTTTATTTTTTTCTACCATCCCAAGAGCTCTGGGTTTCATCCCTTCACTAACCGAGCCAACATTCTGCAAGCTGTTGCCAAGTTACGCAAAACATCAAAGAGGCAATGGCGACAGACTTGAAGAACACAGAGCTGGTGCATAAACACATGACACAAACTGTCATTCAACATCACACAGCTTCGCAGGATATAAAATACGTTAGCGATGGGATATTATGATCTGATCCACAACCTGATACAAACCAGCGTTTCAGGGCCCGGCCTTGGCCTCGCTGTCGATACTCTGTATTAGATCAGTGGATGCCTACTGCTCTTCTCTCTCATGCGCTACTCCAGACAGGCTTTCAGTGGACTTATGGATTAGGTTAGCATCAGAGGCTTAGTGGACCAGGAATGAGGGAGCGGTGGATAGGGTAAAAAAAAAAAAAAACAAGTATGTGGATAGAAGAGGACAGGCTGGCTTGAGGCACCTCTCTTCTCTGTTCAAAGGGAAAGGGCCGGAATGTTCTCCGTGTTTGCCCTGACCTCAGCTGGCTTTCATTTAGCCAGGTGGAAACTGGCATATGGGGGGTGCTTTGATCCCAACCCTCCTCTTTTTCACCCTCTCTCTCTCTCTTTTCATGAGTCTGGTTTTGGGACAGTTGTATATAAAGTAGCTGTCTGAAAATCCTGATGCAAAAGACAGTTCTAGTTATCTTTGTTTTAGTAGTGATGCTATTTAGAGAAGTCGCTCCTCTCTTGCCCAGTATCTTCTATCTATCTCTGTCTCTTTGTGGCTATCTCTCCATCCTGCTGACCAGCATCATCCACTCAAAGTACATTCTCAAGATTTTGTTTTTTTCGTTTTTTTATGGGGATTTTTTAAGGGCCATTTGATAAGCTGAAACTTTCAATTTTCCTAAACTTTTCATGTTCCTAAAATAAACTTTCTACTTTTGTAACCGAGTAGAGAGAGAGTGTGTGTGTGTGTGTGTGTGTGTGTGTGTAAGTAAAAGCCTGCGCATGGCTCTGTGGCCACTTGCTTCCCAGAAACCAGCGCTGTGATGCCTGTGATGGCTTCGGAGACCCAGCAATGATGAGGACTCTCCACTTATCCATCTCTACACAAACAGCTATAAATACACACACACACACACTGTCCAAATGTAGAACCTCTCTCTCTCTCTCTCTCTCTCTCTCTCTTTTTTTTTTAATAACATCCGGAAACTACAGATTGCCTCAGGAGCCACTTATTCACTCCATGTTGGACCACTGCAAGTGTGTCTCACAGAGCTTCCTCCACAAGCACACACACTCGGAGAACCATCAAAACCAAGCCGAGAACCAAAACAGCCATGGCATGAGAGATCGCAGCAACCACAGGGCATTTCGCATTCCCTCTTTTTCCTCTCTCTTTGTGTATCCAGATGGTATATAGACTTACTCCTTTGGTGTTCTTCTCTTGTTTAATTACAGGGCATAGGGAAGGAAATTCTTTCCTTTATTGTGTATTTTCTGTCTCTTGTTTTCGTCTTCTGGAAGAGCGGGGGCTCCTTTGTAGTATCCCAAAGCGTTTGATTGGCTGCGTCTGTGCGTGTATACATGTGTCTCTTTACACACACACACACCTTCATCATTTTATTTTCTTTTTTTTTTATTCTCACTTCCTCCCTTTTTTGTTTATCTCCTATCTTCCCTCCTTTACTACTCGTCACTCCCTCTCTCCCTCCACCATACCCTGTGCCCCCCCCCTCTCAGTTTTTGTCTCTTTTTCTTCGGTCTCTATCTCTGTCACCCTCTATTAGGACTTAAAAGCATTAAAGGCACACAACAGAATCTTTAATCACTCTGTGTCATGTCACGGAAGGAATGTTTCCCATCACAGGCAGCCTTTGATACAAACCCCCCCACCCCACACACACGCACACACACACCAGCCCCTCTCTCTCCCCTTCACCACTCCAACGGGAGGCATTCATGGCTTTGTGGGGTCAGAATGCTTGGTAGCCCATTTAAACACATTGTTTTCCCCCTCAAAGAGCTCTAATAATAGCAATTAGGATTCTACCCGTTATAGTGGCAGCGCAGGGTGCAGAGGGCTACAGCCTTCATCCTTGCCCCTGTGTGCGAGAGAAAGAGAATAAAGCCGCCTTAAAGTTTAGAGACCGGGTTTAATGAGAGTGTCGACGCTTTTCTGTTCTTTCAGATTTTTATATATTTTTCTGCTTGGTTTAGATTGACTGGTCATAAGTTACTTCCTTCTTGTTCAATCAACCTTTTTTTAACTCTAAGCAAAACTGAATCCAGCATTTTATTACTAGCATTTTTATTTTAAAAGTAGTGCTTTATTCTCTAATCACAGTCTTCCACTGTGGCCCTGGAGGTCTACACTTAGCTCTGGAAAAGGTCAGTTTAATTAAAAGCCACCATGAGCTCACTTTAAACCCAAAGCACTCCTCTGTGACACCGTGTACTATTACATGGATACTGTGCTACTCTGTGCACCTTTTTAAAGAGCTAGAAGTGACAAAGCAGAGGTTTGGTAGGTGCCAGTACCAGTCATTACATGATCTGACACAGGCACTACTTTATGCCTGTTATTTGACAGATATTTAGTGTCACGAGGACATTTCAAACATGATCACCAAATGCTTTAGTTCTGTCTGGAGGAATTCGCAGTGTGAAAGTGATCACTGCAGTCGTTTCGCCTCGTCCTCTTAAGAAATGGGAAGCTGCAAATTTTCCCCGAGATAGGACTGATCATGTGACAGGCAAGTAGTGTTGTTTTAGCACGTAAAAGACACTCGTGTTCCAATATGCAAATGAAGACACTGATTAGAAAAGGGGGTATACTGTATATCTAATTTGCATATGCATTACTTGATACGGCGTATCTGTTGGCTTACTTTTTGATTTGTACAACTGTCAAGCAATTCTCAAACAAACAATTCACAATTAATTCACTTCTAGCTGGATTGTGATTGATATCCAGATGAAAGCTAGGTGTTCAGACCAACAGGGATTATATAATTCTGTTACAAATGTGTTTTACTCTATATCTGCTCACTACATGTTATCCAGTGTTTGAGTGAAGTTTGCACTAGATCACGCCTGTGGCTTCTTTTGATACCGTGATTTAGTCGTGTAATTGTTCCCTTTATTGGAGCCCATGTTTATAGTGACATTGTTGATTTCCTGTCTGCCCTCTCCTCTCCCAGGCCAACCTCTTCCCCGCTGCTCTCGTGTACTTTGGCTCGGACGTGAAAAAAGGTTTGTTCACAGCGACTTCCATTTCTGTTCGTCTTCTTTATCTTCTGTCCGAAGCAATGACCTCAGATTAATCCTGTTTACCGAAAGCACCCTCTCCCCAGAGGGCATCGTGGGTAACTATAGAGCCGACACTGGATACGGCGTAATGTAGCGGATGCTTTAGTCTGCTGTGATTGAAGCAGTTATTCAGTAACGTCACTCTTGTCATTTACGCAGAAGAACAGAAGCCAAGGTCACTGAAAAGCATGTAATGGACTTTGTGTTTGTGTGTGTGTGTGTTTGACAGAGTGCTATTTGCGCAGTGATCTTGTGGACAGCAGTGTTTCTGCCCTGCAGGCTGATGAGCTCATCGCTGGGTATGATATTCGTCACACTACAACATAATTAGCAGTGTTACATTAATGGTGGAGCAGCAGCAACACGCATCATGATCAGCTATCTTGAGTTCTTGATATCTGAAGAAACATTTTTGGCCAGAAATGTGTGTCTGACTTTTCTCCTCAAACCAAAGGTAGTCAATCAGGCATCCAGTATTGCCTTTTTTTTTACTTTTTTACCAGAACTATGAGGCTAAAGCTAGTAACTGGGTTGGTATGCCTAAAATTACATTTCCACAAAATGGGCCATGTTATTATCCAAATCATGTCATACATAACATACAATTCCAGCTTCAAACTTTGGCCGACTCCACTAAACTGATTTTTGTGCATACTGATACCAAACCAGGGCGTACTGAGCAAGAAAACGAACCAGCCTCAAGATGCCTCTTTTTTGTCTGTTTTTATAGATGACAACATTGTTATAAACCACACAACTTAGTCTTTCTAAGATACTGAACGACTTGACATTGCTTTATTCTAGCGTGTTACCCAAATACTTCAGTTACCCAAATACACTGAAGTACCCGAAAAACTGGTACTGGAACCCATGCAAAATACATAGCAATGCCATCTATGAACGTCATTGGTTGCATCCAACAGTGCGTATATACAGTACAGCGATAGCTTCTAGAGCTGTTTCCGTCGTGAGAATGACAAGTTATCACGATTTTAGCTTTTCAATAAGGTTTAATAGTTCTGGAGGTTTAATAGAGCTCGTGAGACGGGTCTTAGCATTTCGGAGGTAGAAGAGAAGTTTGGATTTTCATGTACGAGCATTTCAAGGGTGTACCGTGACTATAAGAATTCCGGCAAAACCTCGAACTTGTGACAGCAGCGCGGCGGTAAAAAGACTCTGGGTGAACGTGAGCAGCGTCGGCTGGCAAGAATCGTTTCACGCGATAGGCGTCTAAAACTGCCTCAAGTAACATCGGAATTCAATGCTGGGCCCTCAACAAACATCAGCGTGAGGACTGTGCAACGTTCCCTCCAAGATCCCGTGGGGGACCTACCGAGTATTAACTGCTATACCGGTTTTTCTGGTACTTCAGTGTATTCATGTTATAGCCTGTTCATTAGAGGCATATAACCCTTTTCTCCAGAGCTTTCTATTCACATAGCATTCTTATTAAAATTGCTTTTTACATTCCAGATTATTTGCAGAGCTGCTTGGTTTTAAGTGTTTGAGGTTTGGATTAAACAAACCTCCATCAGTTCTGCTGATCAGTCAAATAGGTTAATAGAGATAAGAACTTTGATCATGATGGTTTAAGATTTCTGCTGCTGTAACCAAATGTAAAACTAGTGGACCTGGGGCAATGGTAGCTCAGTGGTTAAGATGTAGAACTCTCGATCAGAAGGTAGTGAGGTAGTAGTTCAAATCCTATCCCCACCAAGTTAACTGCTCAGTTGTATAAATGAGAGAAGGGTGTCTGCCAAATGCTGTAAATGTTAATATAATGAACCTCTGATTATGCTTCACAGACCTCTGGACCCCAGTTTGAGAACCATGGTTTTAGACAGATAGTTTGCACAATACTAAAGCGATAGCTGTAATCTTCATTTACTTGTCAACAGCATTAGCTTCAAAACTCAAGTGCAATATTGCAGAAGCAGGCTTTGGACAGTGAAAGTGTCGTGACTAATGTGGGGAAGTTAGTTTAAAAAAAAAAATCTGGCCAAACTATTGCTTTAATGAAGTATGGTTACGCAATCAACTACACTTCCAAGTGTGAAAATGGCAGAGGTGAAACCGTGGACCTGGTCCAGTCGATTATCCGCTTTCGACCCTAACACGCACACACGCCAGCATTTGTCACAACAGTTTCAGAATGAACTTGTGCAATCGCTGCAGTGCGTCTCCCTCTCTCTTTCTCTCTCTCTCTCTCTCTCTCTCTCTCTCTCTC
>JAOUQY010000004.1:6179649-6189795 GCA_028566355.1 Doras micropoeus | reverse complement strand
AGGCCCTACACCATACTAATAAATTATTGTGCTCTAAAATGACAGGTGTTTCAGTTTCATTGTCTAACCCCTGTATGAACCTGTTCTATTTTTATGCAGTTTCATTGCATGAGAGACAGCACATTCTGCAGTCCAGCACTGAAGGACATTGCTTTCTTATGATCTTCTCCTGCCCACTATGTTAACAGAATGTTTGCAGCCTTTACTGCCCCCTGATGTTCAGAGCCAGATCCACATGCTGATACCTTCCAGAAAGTTTGACCTCAGCTACGACTTGAACTGCGCAACACTCTGTGCCGACTTCCAGGAGAACATCGAGTTTCGGTTCTCTCTTGGCTGGACTTCTCTGGTCAGCCGTTTCCTTGGCCCAGCCAACGCCAAGCGCGCCCTCATGCTGGTGGATCAAAACCTCCAGGTAATCGCTGATAATTATGGCTCAGTCATGTAAAAATGTCAATCTTAAATTAGCCTTTTAACCTTTTTTCACATGCCACTGTGGAATCCCTTCTTATCTGCTTTTTTCTTTCTCATTTGTCTTTTTTTAGCTCACTCGTCCTTTGGCCACCACTCCTGAAAGTGGTGCCATTGTACAGGCTCCACCCCCTAGAACTGCTGTGGCTACTCCAAACCAATCCCAGGCTGTGATGAGCCAGGAGGAGCTCATGATGTCTATGGCTGCAAACCTGGCTTCCGTCATGTCACGTACGTCCATGAGCGTGGTCATCGTCGGGGGAATGGTGGGTAACACATTAATCCATCAGTGTGTAAAGTTCAGTCATCTTGTAAAGAAAGAGTTTGGAAATATATTTGCTTTTTTAGTAGTACTCTTGGATGTTGATTTTATTCTCAGATAATATCACAACACTTGAATTCTCTCATTCTTATTTTGACTTACTATGATATAAGATGAAAAAAAAAAACATTCCTGAGTGTGGTGATTAAATTGGTAACAATATCTCCATTTCATGCCATCCCACACTACCTAGTTGTGGATTACGTTCCTATAACAACGTGCCCCGTCATGTTTATTCCTTGCTTATTGGCCATGGTTTAAGGATTATAATTAAAATAAGGATATATATTATGGATTATAATCACAAATCACAGCGTTTGTCTTTGTAACAGGTGTGGAAGATGATAGGTTGGAGAGTCATCGCTCTATCGATGGGTCTTTATGGCATGGTGTACATGTATGAGAGACTCACATGGACCACCAAGGCTAAAGAGAGAGCACTGAAGAAGCAGTTTGTAGACTACGCCACTGAGAAACTCCAGATGATCGTCAGCTTCACCAGTTCAAACTGCAGCCACCAAGTGCAGCAGTAAGTAACCTACTTATCTACTTAAATACCGAACGGGCCACTCAGGAATAATCTCTTGTAATGGAAGCACTGGGGTTCTTTGGGAATTGAGCTTGATGGGTTTTGTCTCTCTTCTTCTTCTTCTTCTTCTTCTTCTTCTTCTTCTTCATTTTTCAGTCTTCTGTGATAAAGATGTGGTTTGGTTGTTCCATGCTTTGAATAATGCTTTGTGTCATGCAGGGAGATAGCCAGCACATTTGCCCGACTGTGCCAGCAGGTGGATGTAACCCAACGGGACCTGGAGAGTAAGATCCGCCAGCTGACAGCAAAGATTGAACAGCTGCAGACGGTTCAGAGCACCTCCAAATCACTTAGGTTAGCATACAACTTTTTAGGACAATAAACAGTTAACAATAAAACTGATTACATAGTTAAAATAATTCATTAGTCAATTATTAATTAAATATTGGGACCAGTACATGGATTTGATTTAGTATATCTTTACAACGCTGTTCTTCTACTATAAGCTTTGAAAGTGGGTCATTTTGCTTTTTAAATTGAAAGTAGTTTTATACGTTTTGGGCTGCCCAAGTGAAATCTAAAGCATAGTCAACGTGTCAAAATCTTTTTTTTTTTTTTGTTTTCATTGCCCAGAGCATTACTGTGCTGTGTCTTGTTTAAATAATGAGCCTAGTATTTAAATATGTGGATTATGTTCATAAAATAAATCTGCACCAAAGGAGTTTTTTTACAGTTACAAGTGTCCTTGGCTGCAAAAGTCTGATAACCCCTGTTATTTGTAATGAATGAAATTTTTTGGTTCTTCCAGACACAAAGCCACAGATTTGGAGAGGCAGCTGGAGAGCTTCACAAGCCAGTATCTCCAGCCACAGAACTGAATTCCCCATTCTGACTCAGCACCTCGGTCTCAGGCCACCTGCAATGGGACTTTTGGTTTATTCCACCAGGAAGGATCCATACGAGATACGTAGCAGCTGTGTATCCGCACTTTAAAAAAGGTTATTAATGCAAAACTGTCATACACACTCACACTGTCACAGGTTGGTTTCTGGCTTTCTTTGAGCTCTGGTTTTATTGCCGTGTTTAAATGAAATCTGTTCTGTAATGATTTGATTAACAAACTCTGAAAGGACTACTGTATGAAAAACGTGAAGAAAACAATGATGGACAGTGCTGAAATGTAAAAATGCCTCAACGATACTCTCAGAACACTGTAAAGCAGTTTTTCCTACACAAAACCAGATTTCTTTGTTCATATCCAGCTGACTTGAAACCCTTTTCTGAACCATGTTTTCTAGAAGGGGAAAGTTCAGAGTGTTTATCTGAAATCAGTATTTTGTAGCCTTTTGATTGGTGCCCGTTTTCAGTATGTTCCTCGAAAAGCTTTCTATAATTCAAATTCCTTGTGAAGAATTTCTTTTTGGACTTTGTAAAAATATGAAATGTTCAGCTCAAAATAAATAAATAAATAAATCGGTGTAAAACGTGATAGCATATAATTAAAACACTACCCCTGAGTTTTATGTGTATAATTACTTGTCTGTATCTCACCATGGGTAATGACTAAGGACAGGAGATTTGATTAAATGTTTTATTTAATACAATATCAACTTATAGTAACACCATTATCACCAAGCCACTGTACAAATACAAAAAAATGGTGAAACTATTAAAAAAAAAAAATCATCTCTTAACAAATGATTAGTCCACATGATGGCACTATAAAATACATCAAGGCACAAAAGCCTTGTTTTTACTGGCTTAAAACATTTTAAAAAAGCAGGGGCTGGTAACTGCTTCTGCTTAGTGGCCCTGCCCTGTTTCACTTTAAAGTCTTAATACTGTGTTAATACAGTTTCTGTCTGACAGGCCATAATCCATACAACTTCAAAAATCAGCAAACCAACACTTCATTCTGCAGTTAAAAAAAAACTGATCACGGGAACAGCAACGCTGTTAATGCCGACAGGTCATCACCGAAACACTCGCTACAATAATACACTCTGCCTTACACACATTTAGGCACCAGGGTTGTACTTGTGACTGCATTCTAATACAGAGTCTCCACTACACTTGCTTGTTAAAAACAAAATTAATGATTGAGGAAATCCCTTAATACGTTCCACAGTCAAGTTGAACAATGGCACAAAAATGAGTAGAAAATATACTGGGAATGTTCTGATGAATGTAACTAAGATTACACATCAAGGCTTATCAAAAAGGCCTGGTTTATAATACAAAAAAAATAAATGTCTGGCTGGAATGGTCTGACTGTATCAAATATGTTGCTAGGAATTGCAAGGGACAAAAAGGCTAAAAATGTAAATGAACACTGCCAATTGTTTGGGTCCTTTTTTTACTGAGAACAGAATGAAATACTGCATCATTTAGGAGTGAAGGCAAAGCAGAAACAACACCTTCTGCACAATATAGTGTTCTTCATTAACAGCAGCTAAACTGAACCTAAGCATGCTACAAACCTGACCCAACAAAAGCATAGTTTAGGCTATGGTATTGTAGATTGCTTTATAATCACCTACAGAGTGATAATTGGTCCTACACTGCACAGATCTGGGTCTTCAATTATTCGACGTAAGGCTCAGAAGCACTTGGAAAGTTTGAATGTATTTTCAGGCAGATGATCAGAAATAGATGATCAATAGTGCAGAAAAACAGCAACCTACATATTTGGGTGCTGCAGTTAATAATAATGATTTGTGTCTGGGATAATAAAAAAAAAATGTTTGTTAGAGTTGGGATTCAAGTTTTTGGATGGCAGCAGTATCCTAGCACACAGTGCAGAACCGTCTAGTCTCAAGGCAATACAAGATAGATTTAAGCTCTTAGGTTCACAAATTGGGTCAAAACCAGGGATCATGACTAAAAGCAATATACTAGAAAAATAAGTCTTAAAATAAGACCAAATAGAGTAGCAAACACATTTTTTGGACATTCTTAGTTACGTAGCTGCTGGTTACAGACAAAAAGTCCTCTGCTGTTTCTGCTGCTTATGCCGGATAGTCGCTGCCCCACCTTATCTATTTCAATTATCAGAAAGCACCTGTGCTTATAATTTCTGAGCCCTTGGCCCTTAGAAAATGCTTTCTTAAAAAAAAGAAAAAATCCAAATGAGGTGCTAAAGGGCACTAGCATACTGGAATCTGCTAAAAAAAAAAAAAAAAGTATCCTGGACTTCAAATGTAAATGATGCATCTCCAAAACAAACAGCTATAATGGGTTGCAATCAAACTACAAAAATATATACAATACCATTGTGTGAGCATATATATGGCATATACATGTGCATATTGCTGTACATATATACCATATTTATATTCATATTCTGTACATATGTATGTACATAAAGCACAATGATGCCGCCATCGTTTCTCAATAACCTCCTGCCTGACCTCTGTCATGTCAGCCTCTTCACAGGAATGTGTCGTAATAAGTGAATACAAAAGGCGTGTTGTTCTCACAGTTGAGACCTGTAGTGATGGTGCAGTCCTCCATAAAGTCCAGCTGTCAGGCTCAGTTCCAGATACGGAGGAAGCTATCCCAAGAGCCCGTGGCCACGGCCATGCCGTCATCCGTCACGCCTAGGCAGCTGACCCTGTTGTCGTGGCCAGCGAGGACACCTAGGCAAGGAGACGAAAAGTGAACATAATGTCAACTCATCCTGTGCTGTAAGAAGCAGAGGAAGTGAAACTGTCAATATAGGTTTGCTGTACATGAAATAGTGTTTGTTCATTTCTAACATTTACTCACAAACTGGAACTGCCTCAACCACTAAAATCCCATCAATGTCATGATATATTATCTATCAAAAGCTTGCATTTACACACATGAGAGGTGTGAAGTTATAAAGTCAAACAGATATAAAAAAAAGTTTTTTTTTATCGCACAGAAGTGTGGAGGACCAGTCATGTTACAACTTTCAGGATTCTGAAACCTGTGGCTAGAAAAGTGTACAAAAACTTATTCAGGGCCATGGAGCATCTTAGTTTGAGACTTGGTATTCTGGGACCCTCATAATTCCAACATTCCTTGAGCATCATGTTAACAATCCTAGAGAACTCACAAGCAAGAATGAACATGATGGCCTCACCTGCTCTCTCGCCCTTTAACGTGTCCCATACGTTGCAGTTGAAGTCATCGTAGCCGGCGAGCAGCAGGCGGCCGCTCTTGGAGAAGGCCACAGAGGTGATGCCACAGATGATGTTGTCATGCGAGTACACCATGAGCTCCTGATCCGCACGCAGGTCAAACAGCCTGCAGGTGGCGTCATCTGAGCCCGTAGCGAAGGCATTTCCATTCGGGAAAAACTGCAAGACGTAGAGAGAGGACGTATTCAACATAGTGCGGTATGAATTTCCATACAGAGTGCAGTAATGTTTAAAATAAGCTTGACACTTACGCAGACGGCATTAATGTCAGAAACATGGCCGGTGAATGTCTGTCTGCACATGCCGTCTCGAATGTCCCACAGCTTGGAGGAGGCGTCACAGGCGCCCGATACGAAGGTCTTTGAGTCGGGGCTGAGAGACAGACTCATCACATCACCACTGTGGCCCGTGAAGGTGGTGGCCTGCTGGCCTGTTTCGATATCCCACAGTGCACTGCAGAGCGAGTTATCTCTATCAGTTATGCGTACGTAAATATATCCTTTAAACAGATTTTTAAAAACGCATGGTACTTTATCGGTTTATTTGCTGTTGTTGAACATTGCTAATAAAGTGTATACACAGAGTACAAATTCTCCACTCACCATGTGGTGTCTCCAGAGCTGGTGACAATCTGGTTGTCATTGAGGAAGCGACAGCAAGACAAATATCCTGCAGAGGAAAGCAGACACACATTTTCCACTTTCATTAACAATTTATAAATTGGTGTTTCATGACTGATCACATAACCTTTGGGAAAGAAAGTGTACAGAGCGTATAATGAGTTTTGGGAGTTGAATAGAACAAAGGAAAAACTCTGTGTAGAGAAGCAGTCACCATATCAGAGATGATCAGAAAACTAGACGACCAGTGAAAACCACAGCCAAATTTTATATATGTTTGTCAGACCCCCTGGCCTATATTTTGCTTAAAAGGTTGATCAGAGGTTATGGTTTTAATTTCATTATAGTCAAATGTTTCTATTGTCAATATTGGCCTATGAGTTTAAAATAACAATACAATCACTATGGTTACAATGGAGACAAAAGTGGTTTTCCTCCCCGTCATATGGAGAGCGATTTGTGACTTGAGGGAACAACCTGTCACTCTTTACCTGTGTGTCCAGGAAGTTCTCTGGTAACCCTGACGTTGCCCTCACGAGTTTTCAGGCTGTAGATGGAACAGATGTTGTCCAGGCCCCCACAGGCCACATAGTTGCCTGAAGGGGCGTAGGCACACGTCATCACCCAGGATGAACGCAGAGGAATCGCATGCACCTGAAAAAGAAAACAAATATAAGCCACATCTAAATACAAGTGCATTGTATCATATGCTGCACTACATTGCTGTTTAAAATGACAAACTGATTAAAGGATGCAACAGAAACAAATACATTATTACAATAAGCAGATATGTATGTGAAATGCACTCTTGCACACACTTGGTTTTCTTTTCACTTTCATGAAGGCGCAAAGAAGTGGTCAGATATTGTATGAAGCGCACGTGACAAACGAAGACCACATTAATTAAAGTGAATGTCCCACAATGGTTTTAACTCCAGATATAAATACAGATATGAATATTTGGGGCACTAAACAGGTACAGACACAGCTAGTAGTATTACTTTTGACACTTCATTGCTTCACAGATTAAAGCAAGCGGCCTTGATACATTACCTTGTTTGTTGTGTAGCTGTCCCAGATGATTAATTTGCCATCCTGGGAGGCACTGACAAGTAACCTGAACACAAAAGCAATAAATACACCTCTTTTGATTGATCTGAGCACAGCGTGTCTACAAACCGATACTACATGAATTTGTATTTGGTGTATTCCGTGTGAGTCATGTAAAGTGAGAAAATGCTTTAAGAATGGCTTTTTTTATGTAATATTCATCACTCGGTTATATAAGAGGCCCCCTGGAGAGACCAAAACAGGCATTCCTTGCTCAAACACACACTCTCTTTCCATCTCAGTAGTAAACAGGGAGGTGTCCATTTGAAAACAGCGATATCACAATCACATGAGAGCTCTGACACCAATGCATCCATGGCTGTACAAAAGCTGAACAAGGCTTCGATAATAATTCAGAGCAAATAGAGCAACATGCATGCAAGCACACACACACACACACACACACAAACACACCTCGAGTCGGTGCCCCAGTGCATGGCATAGATTTTGGCGAGATGCCCCCTAAGGGTACGTCTGGTCCTCATCTGTATCCTTCCGGCTGAGTCCAGACCAGCTGTGATCTATAAGGCGAGCACAATGACAGGATGTGATCATGTGCACATCACACACTGCCCAGAGTCTGCACAGTGGATGCATTTTAAATCAGAAAGGCAAGTCTGTCCCATTTCACATAAATGGTGTATACAGTATATTTTGCATGTAATTTAATGTTTCATTGTTTATGTTCAGGCCAAAATGACTCAAGACAGGACTACGGGACAAATCCATGCCAAGTCTCCTGATAAAATGTTGTTCAGACATAGTAAAATTATTATTAAGTAACCAAAATGGACACAAACACAAACTGTGATTTAAATTACAGGTCAGGTTACGGTCACAGCTGCTGCTATATTAAAAATAAATAAATATACACCTTATGACCAGCAATGGTGCATGGCAGGTTGTTATATTTTATGATGCAATAACCCTTGTCTAACCCTGTTCAACAGCAACTCCAGGGAGATTTTCCAAAATGTTTCTTAAAGTTGTGGTTTTTAACATTTAAAACAGTCTGAAACTGTTTCTAGCCTCATACTAATAATAAAGTTTTGAAGATGCCTCAGAAAACTTCAGCTCAGAATCACAATATTTCCATTTATGTCCTTTGTTTATTTCAGGCCTCAAATTACATTGTTCTGGCCAGGAAATTAGCTCCACCCCCAGCAGGAACAGAGCTGCTCAGCGCCACCATTTTTCCTTACCTTATATTTCAACAGAGGAGGTGTGAACAGATCACAGACTGTAGGCAGCAAATAAAACTAATGAAAAAGTTTTCAGATTAACATTTCTTAACACAAACCTCTGAAAGAGTAGAGTCGCTACAAGCCTTTCTGGCATCCTGTCCAGGGAACAAAACACAATGTAAGAGAAACCGGTTTTGACAGAGGAATCATTTGAATACACTCTGGAACACTTCATAACCTGCTTACGTCCGTTAACCCCTCTTACCCGGATCTGACTGCGAAGTTGCTCGGCCTCTTGCCGTAACTGTTCCAGTTCACTCATCGTCCCAGTATGATGCACCCGTGAGGCAGAAGAGACCAGCTGGAACCTGCAACACAGAGAGACATGTCTGTGATGTTCAGACATGGAATGAGCCTTACGACATAGCTTAATATTTCCTGACTAACTTTGGATTAGAAATACTGTTTCACGCTGAGCAGCTTTTGGATGGCAAATCTGGGAAGTTCAAAGATCACTATAAAATAGTAAATGATATTTGATTTTTCCTAATGCGACTAGATTTAAAATTTCACATCACATCTTATGCATTGTAAAAAGCCTGGAATATGCAAACGTGGATTTGAAAGGACTGTAAAATATTAGATTATGCCATTATGATGACGGTTCCAACACTGATACAGAAAACTGGACACACAGAGTACAAACAAAAGTCAATTGGTCTGGTCCTTTTTCTGGACCTTCAGTATACACCTTTCACCTTGTAAAATGTACATAATTAGACCTTAAAGACCACTTTTGCCTTCATTTTATGCATTTTACACAATCATCCTAGCTGGTATAACAAATGTTTGACTTGAAACCACACCATGAACAAAATCACTCACGTTATCAATGCTTTGGAGCCACAGCAGAGTAAACAGGAGAGAATTTTATGTTATCAGGTTTAAATCTAGCTGATCAACCCAGCCAATATGATGGCACCCATAGACAATACTGACAGCACCCCATTGTCCAGTGTGTGGCAGCGCAGCTTGGCACTGGGCATACACTGAGAACGGCTTCGACATGCTGAATCAACTCCTTACAGCATGACGGAACAAACCTGAAGCAATAAGGTGATGGGAGGATTTGTGGAATTTAAAATGTCTATTGCATAGACTGACGCAGCATATGTCATCATCATCAGGACTAAGTGCACTTCAGAAAGATAATACTATACAGTAGAGTGCAATTAAATTGCTGTGATTTGTTCTTGTGTAAAAAAAAAAAAAAGTGCCTTGCAATTTATTAAAAGACTGGAAGCACATTAACACTGGGCCCAAACATTAACATCCTCATTCACAGCTAGGACAATTTAGAGACACCACCTACTGCCATGTTCTTGGGAGGCAGAAGGAAACCGGAGAACCCAGAGGAAACCCATAGGTACATGGGGAGAACACACACAGTCAGAAATTTGGAGCTGTGAGGCTAAATTCCTGCAATATCCAGGCCAGAAGGATTTCTGCTGGCTGGACTGGGTGAATGTTGCAAATCGTCAAAAACAACCACCACAGAAATTTTCATCTGAGATTGATTCAGGAAGACACATCACTCTATATATATATACAGGGGTTAGACAATGAAACTGAAACACCTGTCATTTTAGACCGCAATAATTTATTAGTATGGTGTAGGGCCTCCTTTTGAGGCCAATACAGCGTCAATTCGTCTTGGGAATGACATATACAAGTCCTGCACAGT
>JAOUQY010000004.1:6130628-6143849 GCA_028566355.1 Doras micropoeus | reverse complement strand
TTTGCACAGTACTGTATATCTCCTGTAAGATTCTAGGCTTCTGTCTAAGAGTACGGATTCATGTTTTATTTGCTATGTAAGGAAAAAACATTTCAGGGCATTCTGTTATAGGAAAATAAGCAGTGACGGGGTATTGTGATGTGGCTTGATGCAAAATCGAATAACCAGAACCACTGGAGCCACTTGAACCACTTATTTTGTAATAATAGCATTTCCCAAAAAGTGTTTTATTCCTCTTATAACACAGCAATTTGACAAATGTATTTTTTTCATTTATTACAGTAATAAATAAAACTGTTTATAGTTACCTATAATGTCTGTGAAACAAGTTAGTTCCTGTTCTTACTTACATTAAAGCATTATGACATCGAATCACAGCTGGCACTACTCTACTCTGGAAAATGTATCAACACCTTCAGATGAATCAGACTCAAGAGTATATAAAATGACATAGTTTTCCCCCAAGTTATCTGTGATGTGTTGTTATTTTGTCTAACGATTTATCTTTCTCTCAATGTAGTAACCCAATGGAGAACACAACAGACCCAGGCTCTGCCAAGAAAAACATTCTCACGAGGACTGCCCATGCAGAAGGCAGCTCTGATACAGAAACTAAGTGTTATCTGGTTCCCAGTGAGTCACCTGGAGGCACCGATAAAGGGTTTACACAACAGCTAAACCTACCATGCTCCCCAGAGCAGCCTCCTTCCTATTTCCTTGCCATGCAGTTCAGTTCTTCAGGGGTCCAGAAGCTGGACAGAACAGAGACTGTAAGGCTGAGTGCAGCTCCCACTGGCCTCTCTGAGGAGGATGAGAAGAGAGAAGAACTAGCCAGAGACATCATGGGAATGGATAAGAGTCTGGTTGACATTTTGGATCAGAGTAAGAAGAAGACCACTATGGACCTGATGGAAGGGATCTACCCTCAAGGAGAGCAGCTTCTCGAGGGTCTACAGCAAAGGAGAAAATCGGCTTCTAAACAATCTCCCAAAACCACACAGGAGAAGTGAGTACCTGTTATGTTTGAGTACGAGAGAGGCAGTTTAGATTAGTGATGCTACACTCAGCCTCCAGATGAGTGACTAGGGCTAATTCAACAGGGCTATAGTATACTAAATATTATTTTACATTTATGGCATTTGGCAGACACCCAGAGTGACTTACGTTTATCTCATTTATACAACTGAGCAGTTGAGGGTTAAAGGCCTTGCTCAAGGGCCCAACGGTGGTAGCTTGGTGGTGCTGGGGCTTGAACCCCCAACCTTCTAGTCAGTAACCCAACACCTTAACCATTGAGCCACACCTGCCCCCTGTAATCAGGAATCAGGTTTGCTATTTGTTTCTGGATGAAGAAGAAAGACTTTTACAACACTGTCCTCTGCTGGTGTAATACTGTATATCAATCATATACTTTATAGATGAGGTCTGGAAAGTAATGAGAATTCTTTAAAAAAATGTATTTATTGAAACAATTTACAATTCAATATTATCACCTTCAGTACATGATCCTTGTGAAAGCATACCTCCGCCGTTGGTTGGTAGGAGTGCTTGAAATTGTCAGCTGTGAGCGTGTTCAGAGTCTCGGTCACGGCTCTATGGATGTTTTTTATTGTGCTGAAGTGGTGGCCTTTCAAACATTTTATTCTTGGCCTTCTGGTATGACTTCTTTATGGAAGACTGAGAAGAGACTTTGGATTTGCCCATGTGAGCTAACTTTTGGGCGAGTTGATTTTCTCGTGTGCCATTCAGCATTTTGTCATTTTGTCTCAAGGTTGTACTCAAACACCCATGATTCAGGAAATTGGGCTCTCTTTTAAACGTTCAACATTTGCTCCAAACTCACTTGCATTGTTCCAGAGAGAGGCACTTCAGCAGGGTTTCACAAAAACAGTGTCTTGGCATTCCTACCATTTATCGTGATCCCACTCTAACTGACCTTGAACCACCAATTTCATTCTCATTACTTTCTGGACAGACCTCATATTGCAGTTTTTGAGGGTTTAAAAGTCCCTGTTGGCATGACTCAGAGCAGCCTTCTTACATTTACATTTACATTTATGGCATTTAGCAGACGCTCTTATCCAGAGCGACGTACAAGAGTGCTTAGTCATTATCTTGGAAAACCAATGCTTAGGCTGGTAGATCTGAATTCAAGCTACTTTGAGCTATGATACTGCTAGAATTTAGCCATATACTACTCTTCTACTGTTGGCCCCCAGGGTTTTTTTTTGTGCATGTTCATAGTGGTCAATTTATATGCAATCCTAATCATTAACTTGTATCACATATTTAAAAATGCTTGAATTTGATTCTTTATCTCAGTACATTTAGATGAGTCTGTTGTATTTTTTTTCAAAACATAGCTATAATTACCCATTATGTATGTGATTTGCAGAGTTGACGACAAAATGGACGCCTCAGCCTCCCTAGCGATGAGCTCTTCATATTATAGCACATCAGCTCCCAAAGCTGAGCTCCTGATTAAGATGAAGGGCATGCAAGAACAGATGAAGGAACAGGGCTCTGAAGATGAATACGATGTGTCCAATAAGAAGGTATAGTCACCGCACTCCAGCTTTTGAACCCAGTAAACAAAACTGAAAGAAGGAATTGAAATGCAAATTTATGTAGTTGTACATCAGTTGTAGTCACTCAACTAAGATGTCTGATCTTTGCTTCTTTCAATTTGCACCCTAGCTACAAAGTTAAATGGTGTTAACAAATAATGGAAGTCAACCCAAATCTCCATATTCTTGCTTCAACTTACATCTCTGAGTTATACAGTATCATCATATTTTTTTTAACAAGGACACATAGTGTCTTTGGATCTGAAGCACAACAGTACCCCCTTGTGGAAGATCATAAGATTGTATACCAGAAAAACTGGTATACCAGTTAATACTTGGTAGGTCCCACATGGGATCTTGGAGGGAACGTTGCACAGTCCTCACGCTGATGTTTGTTGAGGTCCCAGCATTGAATTCTGATGTTATTTAAGGCAGTGTTGCACGCCAGTTGACGCTGGTCATGGAGTCATTTTACAGTTACAATATCCAGCGACTACGGAATTGTCCCTAGGAATATGTTTGATGAAAAATTCAAATGCAGTGGTCCGTCAGTGTCTAGTCAATCAATGTACTTGGTACACATACGGTTCACAGATCTTGTTCTCTACTAGGAGTCCCGCCTCCCGACCCCACATCGCTAACACGATTGGCTTTGTAGTTTCTTACTAAGGTGTGAGAGGCTGTGGGTGTAGGAAGCGCCAGAGCTCTGTGTTAGCTGAATGTGCACAGAGAGCTGAGTGAGACACCATCCAACAGCTGTGTGCACAAAAATCACGTCTCGTATTGATTCAGTAATGGACAATGCACTGTATTTTTAAATGAGGATGATTATGTAGGACTCTTATACGGAACTAATGACAAATGTAAAAATTAGTCTGTGTGTTTGAAATGAGAGCTCTGAATAATCACATGTCTCACCATTCATATGGCATGCACTGGCGTGTGTTATTTTATCAGGTGACAGAAGCAATCCTGCCAGGTAGTAGTTAACATTACAAAATTCATGAATAAACATGAGGTAACTGTGTTGTTGCTGGTTCATATAATCAAAATGGTGTCATTATTGTCTCATACTGACAAAAAAACTTCCTTTATGAGTGTGTTTGCCTTCATATCTATAAATAAAGACTCTAGAGGACATGAAATATAAATGCAAAAGCCTCCGCTTCCAGGGTGCCCGCTGTAGACCGTAGACTGTAAACATGTTTAAATCAAACCTACGCCCTTGCCTTGTAGCCCTCACATTTATACTAGACCTGAAATCCTGGTATATATGATGCTCACATGAACTCCTGTGTCTGCAGCAGGAGCTGATTGATAGTCTGAAAAGGAAGCTGCAGGTCCTGCGTGAGGCCAGAAAGAGTCTTCTGGAGGACATGCAGGACAACAACATCTTGGGTGAAGACGTGGAGGCCACTGTGCAGGCCATTTGCAAGCCCAATGAACTGGACAAGTTCCGCATGTTTGTAGGAGACCTGGATAAAGTGGTCAGCCTGCTGCTCTCACTGTCAGGGAGACTGGCACGTGTAGAAAATGCACTCAATAACCTGGAGGAGGGCGCTACAGCCGAGGAGAAGGTACGGCATCTTCAAAATACCTCTTACTATTACTAGATAAATGGTGATACAATTTAAAATGGTGATTAAAAATTGAATTCCTAGCTCCGTTTTTTGTTTTGCCTGAATGCCTGTGTATATAGCAAACACTAACAGAAAAGCGGAAGCTGCTGATTCGTCAGCATGAAGATGCTAAGGAGCTGAAGGAGAACCTGGACCGAAGGGAGCGCCTGGTTTATGAAATCCTGGCCAGCTACCTGAGTGAGGAGCGCCTTGCCGACTACCAGCATTTTGTGAAGATGAAGTCGGCACTCATCATTGAGCAGAGAAAGCTGGAAGACCGGATTAAACTGGGAGAGGAGCAGCTCAAGTGTCTGAAGGACAGCCTTCCTCTGGAGCAGAGACTGAGCTACTGAACTTCATTTAAACTGACAGACTGGCATCGTCAGCACTGTTGCACCTTGACCTTTCTGTTATTACACAAGTACTCTGTGAGGATGTTGAATAGATTCTATAAATATCTTTTTATTGCATTTATAACATGTGAGTCATCAACCCAAATGATACTTTTCCTGAAACGTTTCCTTGTACTAACAACTGAAAGGACTCAATGTCTAAGTCAAGAAGCTGAATTCTATCAGCAAATTTTTTAAATATGTGACTAGTGTTACAAATTCCAAATTATAACCTTTATACAAAGGCTTATAAAAGTCTTAGGATGAGAGCGGGCAAAATGGAGTTTTATCCAACACTAGAGCAATATAATAATAAGTCATTCCTGTTACCTGTGGTTTTGCTATGGTTAAACATTTCATTGAAGAATTCCTGAAATCCTTCTACAACTCTATTTTCATTCATCATTCTTTAGTAAATGTGTTATCCTGACTGGCCAAGATGGAACTAGAGTGTGTCCTGGGAACAATGGGTTTGAACCCGGGAATTCATAACTGGATGTGACGTCAATCCCATGCCTACAAAAATATATGCTTCACATAAATGTTTATTGGCCCACTAACTGCAATAACTGTATATAACTGTTTTTTTTTTTTCATTCGTACCATACGGCAATGTGCTGCAACTGTCCATGATAATAAGACATACATAGCAGATGTATGTTGAATGATGTATGACATAGACTTCAGGTTGTTAAAAATGTTGAACCTCATGTTAGAGTGCATACTTGACCTCAAATGGATTAGCATATACAATTATGTGGCTTTTTTTTCCAGAATGTGTTATTTAACCTCATCCTTCATGACTTTCCACCTTAGCTGGTGCCTTTATCAGCTTTTTGTTGTTGGCAAAAGTTGAAGTGAATGAATGGATAAAGCTTCATTTTACTAATGCTGTAGTTTATTGTGCATTGAGAGACTGAGAGTATAATAATGTTTCCTCATCACATGTATTATTTATATACACTGAAGTACTAGAAAAACTGGTTCCTATGCACAATCCATAGCAGCGCACCTACGTATGTATGTCATTGTTAGTGTCCGCTCTGTGCGTATCTAAAGTGATAGACATCTATGGAAGCTTTTGGAGCTGTTTCCACTTTGAGAATGGCAAGTTATCACCATTTTGTGATTTTCAACACGGTTTAATAGCTGGAACTTGTGAGATGGGTGATAGCATTTTAGACATAGAAGCAAAGTTTAGATTTCATGAGCATTTCAAGGGTTTACCGTGACTACAAGAATTCCGGCAAAACCTCAAACTTATGACAGCAGCGTGGCTTTAAAAAGACTCTGGATGAACTTGACTAGCGTCGGCTGGCAAGAATCGTTTCATGCGATGGGCGTGCAGCGCTGCCTCAAGTAACATCGGAATTCAATGCTGGAGCCTCGACAAACCTCAGCGTGAGGACTGTGAAACGTTCCCTTCAAGATCCCACGGTGGGATACCAAGTATTTACTGGTATACCAGTTGTTCTGGTACTTCAGTGTGCAAATTAAAAAGTGCTATATTACAGCATATAAATTTGAAGGTGATATAGATGTGCTGGCCACTTTAATAGGAACACTTGTATATCTGCTCATTCATGCAATTATATAATCATCCAGTCATGTGGCAGCAGGGTACTGAAATCCAGATACAGGTAAAGCACTCCAGTTCATGTTCACATAAAACATCAGAATGGGCAAACAAGTGATCTCAGTGACTTTGAACGTGGTATGGTTGTTTGTAACCAGATGGGCTGATTTGATTGTTCAGAAACTGCAGATCTCCTGGGATTTTCACACATAACATTCTCTAGACTTTACAGACAATGGTGCGAAAAACAAAAAAAAAAGGTTTGTTGTGAACATGAATTAAACCTCTAGGCCTGCATCTAAATGAATTTATGCATTGGACTGCCTTGAGATGATCGGCTGACTACATAATTCCATGAATGTGCAGGGGTAATATTAATTGGGTATTAGGTATATATGTTATATCTTCATTACATTAGGTAAATAATCTCTTTTAAAAAAGATACATATTGCATGTAAAATGTATCAAACAAAAAGCAGGTCATGACTTCTCTGAATATGACGCAACCTTGGGTTCTACCTACAGCTGACACCAAAATTTCCTCAAAGCTTCCCGGAGCTACGGATATGACCAAGCCTTAAAGGGACTTCAAGTCACTGTGCAACCACAACAGACATAACACTTTATTTATGATTCTAAAACCCAGATGATGTGCTCTACCGGCAACGTAAAACCACCACTATGAATACACAGGTCATGAACTGGTGTATTTGTATTTCAGCTTTCAGCATTAAATAGTGGATGAAGTATAATTTCAACTCGTCTTTGTATTTTTCTTTACCAAACAGCATTCAGCATTCAGACTTCCTAAAAATGCCATCCCTTGTAATCAAATAAGCTTTGAATCACTTTTGTTATACATTCTGTTAAAATTAGAGGCATCTTGCCTGATTTGATGGTCATTGCACCGTAATGTTTCATAACTTTGATGGTAGAAGCGTTATCAGGTTTATCCCATTTCCTGGGATTTTATTGTACAATTTCACACAACTTTACAACTTTACAATATCTGTGGGGCAGGTGTTGTGATCGTTATATTGAGGGCGTCATCTTTCAGCATCTGGGAGGAGTGTGTATGTACTGTTAATAATTGACAAATACAATTCTTTTTCTATTTACTCTGAATGGCTGCGAGGAGGAAGTGAGGCTATTACTTTGTTTCATGTGCAATGGTAAGCATTCTCATCATGCTTTCAACATTGACATTGAACTGATTAAGGTGAGGATTAAGCTTTAAAAAACTCTCATCATCTAGATTTTTGGAGTGGATTTTTGCTTAGTTGTTTTATATTTGAGGCATAATGAGTGATAAGTGTCTGATTTTATCACCAGATCATTCTGAATGATAGTATTTTAAGGTTTTAATAAGCAAGTTAGACATAAAAGTATAAAAATATTCAAATACAAAGAGGTATGATGATTAAGTTTGGTATGTAATAGTTAAGATTTGTAATCTGGCTAGTTAAATTAGCTAGTTGATTATATTATGTTTTCTTGCTAACGTGCTCTAGCATTCTAGCCCTAGTTACAGACAATAGTTTCCTTATGACTGATTGCTCTTTTCATCAATTAAAAATGCTAACATTTTTGTAGTTGATAGGTTGCAGTGTAGACACGTTTTGGCTTTCATTTCAAAAATCTCATAGATTTTTGCCTCCGTGTCTCTACTTTTAAATGAGCAGTACAGTAGCATGTTTTCCACTTCTTCCTGTAATTAGTGGTATTGTTTCCCTTTCTGAGATTTTATAAAAGGATTTTCTTTCAGATTTGAAGCATAATTAAGGTAAAATGTGAGGCTTTTATGCCTACGTTAGTTTGTCATTAATTAGTTTTTCCATGTATACTAGATATAATAAAAAATCTCTTGTTGTGACGTATAATCAGCAGATGTGTCTGAAGTGCAACAGAGATATAGCTTTCAATAAAAAGAACAGTTCGGTTTTTCAGTTGCTTGTCTGGTGATTGCTGATAAGATGCACTGTAAACTGGATTTTTGAAATGAAAAAGCTTTAACTTTAAGTAATAGATTTTCAGCAAATTTCTTCATCGTCCTTTATTGCTTTTTAGGGCCAGTACAGTGAATTGTAAATGGATTGCAGCTTCTTGTGGCTTGGCACAATGTCATTTTTGTGGAGATTTCTTTGTTGATGTATTTCTATTCCTGTGTGTTTACTTCCCTAATTAGACTCAATTTGTTCCTGCTAATTTAACTGTCTATACCCCCACTCTCTCTCTCTCTCTCTCTCTCTCTCTCACGCTCTCTCTCTCCTTCTCTTTCTCCCTCTCTCTAAGGGAAGGTGCTGGTGTGTTTGTCAGGTTTCTTGGAGACAGGACAAGAGGGATTGGCAAAAAAACGAAGCACTGCACAGAGAGCTCAGTCTATTTCACACTAATCAATTCAAGCCCACATTATTAAACAGATACCAGGGAGTTAGGAGGAGTGTACACTTTACCCAACAACGGAAGAAGGCAAAATGGCGTATATTGGACCGTAAAAGCTAGTGCATCATGCCCTACCTGGCTCACACTGCCCATGCCCAGTTTGTGGGGTTCTGGGTTGGTGCGGTTGGCTGGATCCTTACCATCGTATCCATCGGTATGGTGGACTGGAGGGTGTGGCAGGTATCCGACCTGTCTATCGTTACTTCTGGTCTGGCCTGGGTGGGCATCTGGAGGGTGTGCTTTTTCAGCAATGTGTTTACCACGTCTGAGTACAAGGTCATGTACTGCCAACGGATGTACCTGACGGACAAATACATGCCTAATGAGATTGCCACTGCCCAGGTGCTCATGGTGCTCGCCTTCATATTGGGAATTTTTGGTAATTCCAGCATCATTTATGGCCTCAGGAACATCTACTTCGGACTGGATGAAACCAGAGCTATCACACTGGCTTTTTCCTTTGGCGGGGGACTTTTGTTACTTGCTGGCGTGAGCTCATTCATTCCTCTTTTCTGGAACTTAAATTCTGTGGTAACTAACCAGACTATCAACTTTCCAACTAACTTCAAGATGCCCCCAGCTCCTGATGAACAGTATGTCGGTTCGGGTATCGCTGTTGGAATTTGTGCATCCATCTTGGTAGTGTTTAGTGGAACAGTGTTCCTGTTCTACAGGCTGCCAGAAGGACTGAACTCCAAAATCAGACCTTCAAGGACAAAGGAGAACCACTGTGGACTGAGTGAAACTGGGATGGCAGTGCATGTAAAATCCAAACAAATGTCCGAGCAAGGCAGAAAGAGCTGCCTCGCTATTGACAACCTGGCCTTCGAGTCCCAGAAGGATGGGTGAAAGCGGGTCTTCATTTTTGTAATCATAAACTCAAAGCTAAGAATGCTTTGTAATATGAGCATGCATGGAAATGCTAGTGTTATTGAAAGGAGGTTCGGTCAGGCTGTTTACAAGACAAACAATATTAGTGCAATTGTAGTGTGGGTCCTTTGGGGTAGGACAGTAATTGGGAAGTTATTCATAAACATCTGAGTCTCTTAGGATTTGACACTTGACACCATTGCAACCAGCTCCTACAGATGCACAATCAAAGGTAATAATGTCTAATGTGAACTATATTTTTTAATATATTCTTGCACCTTGTTGTTAAATGTGCCTTGGGAATGATATATTTTCATATCTTGTGTGTTTCTAAAAAAATGTATTTTGTTTTTGGTTTATTTACAAATTACTCCGGTGTCATACTGGTAGTGTCTGTGGGGATGTTTTTGTTTAAGGAAAACAAAAAAGCAAATGTTAATGATAAAAGACATACAAATCTTCAGGATGGAGGGGTTTTTTCCATTTGGGTTCTCAGTACCATGACCATGATGAGATGCATTTTTTGTCTTGTAAAGAAGTTCAAGAAAGAAAATAGAGAGGGAATGACATCTTATAGCTGCTACAACATAAGTAATAACTTGTTTCATGAATGATCCACAATATTAAATCTAGCTATAAATGAATAATAACAATTACACGTTCTTACAAAATTGATTTGGTGTAAGAGGAATAAACACTCCAGGATATGCTGCTATTGGAAAATTGTGCTTAATTCCTTACATATCGAACATTTATCATAGCACCACTGAGCTGCCACTGTTGGGCCCTGGAGCAAGGCCCTTAACCCTCAACTGCTCAGTTGTATAAATGAGGTGAATGTAAGTCACTCTGGATAAGGGTGTCTGCCAAATGACATAACTGTAAATGTAATCTCTTTAGATATAAAAAACAACCAGAGTCTTTTCTGTACCACTTTCAAAGACTGATGTAACAACTGACTGTCTGATCTGGTTATAAGTTTTGCTTAATCAGGCCTTGGACTGGGATTCACAAAATTATTTGCTGTTAAACAAAGATCAAAAAGTTGGCTGAGATTGGATTTGCGTAATTTTATTCTTAAGAGTCATGCTCCAAGTCTGATGGTGGATTATTTTCTTTATCTCTTTATAATGATCTCCTGCTTTGACCACTTAATCCCAGGACATTTCAAACTGTTGTTGATTTTTTTGGTCCTTGGTTATTACTCTTATCTGTTGAGCAGGATGTTAGACAGGAGGGTATATGGTCCTTTTATGTGAATTTAAGTGGCATCACTAAAGAAGTTGGTGTACAATATCGCACTAACAAATGAAGGTGTAAAGAAAGAGCCACACTGGCATGGAACCATGTGTGTTAAAGAGAAAATAATAAGGACTAAAACACAACAGTGCTTTCAGTTTTTCTTTCTCTCTCTGAGTTTATAGGGCTTAAAACATGTATATTGTCATGTTACAGCAAACCCTCTATCCATAAGACTTTCCCTTTTCCCTTTTTGGAAAACCGAAAGCTGCAGCCTTACCTGTGACTGTTAAAGCCCTGACACTGAAGACTCATCCAAAAATGCTAAGTAAACATCTTCTCACTGCAAATTTCACCATATTAACAGCTACATATATTTATAGTATACAAGTCCCTGTGTAAGTTGTTACTACACATCAGTATCTCCAGTGTTAACACCCTCAATGTTGAATTAAAACACTACATAGTTTATATACATCTAATTGGACACTGAAAGTGTTGAATCCAGGGTGTTGATTTAACACTAGGGATTTTGCGGTGTATGGTAATACTAACATATTAGAATGAGTTGATAGAAACATCTGGCTCTATAGGAAATATGTAAACATTAATAAACATTTTGATTGCTGGATTGGGAGATACAGAGAAAATGGTACAGAATGTACACTGGAGGTGTGATCCCTTGTGAACAGTTAAAACCTACAGCACAAAATGAATACCTAAAGCCTATATTTGTGACAGGTGTGTCTAATTAAATTGTGAGCTGCTTCGTAGGGTTTGGCCTACATTTGAAAGCTCCTTATCCATGGAATAAGGTTTCCAGCCCCTGATTCACATGTTATAAGTGTGGGCTTTGGAGTCCATGATCCCTCATGTGCTCATACTCATGTGAACCACAGCGAAGGATGGCAGCTGCAGGTCACATGAACACGTCATCCAGCCTTCTCATATTACCATTAATTGTTACCCTGGAAGTGCAGCATGTGCCAACCCGGCTGTATGTGTGCTCAGCACTGCAAACAGGCTGATGCTGGCAGAACAAAAGACCTTTCTCAGCAGCCTGACTGGCTCTAAGGCAGGGGCTAGGAGTCAGGACCTATGATTTCTGCATGACACTGGGCAACTCATGATGATGAGATGTGAATAATGACAAGTGTGGTATGTGTTTGAATTATACACTATAAAACTCCAGACTCTGATAATGATAAATATTACCTTTATGGGATTGCAGAATTGTCTGCTGGGAAATACAACCACGTATACTCACCTACTCACCTACTCACCAAGAACTGGAATAAGAGCACCAATACACTGACAAGTGCATCTTAAAAAATTAGAATATCGTGGAAAAAGTAAATTCTTTTCATAAATTAATTTGAAATAGGTAAACTGTGATATATTTTATATTCATTGCACATCAAGAGACATATTTCATGTATTTTTTTTTCATTTTGATCATTAACTTTTGATCATTGACTTTCAAATGTCTGACTTTCACTTAAGGATGGAAAAGTAGAAATCCAATCTCAAATTATTAACATATTTCTTTTGTGAACAGCTAGCATGATGATCGTCTTCTCGACAAATGTCAAGTCAGCAGTCTTCCCCATGATTGTGGTTGCGTGTACTGAACTAGACCAAGAGATACACGGCGTATACAGTACATACAGTATATACTGTCTGAGATACTGGATTTCTGATTTTCATGAGCTGTAAGGCATAATGATCAAAATGAACATAAAAAGGCTAGAAATATGTCACTTCATATGTAGTTAATATAAAATATGACCGTTTACCTTTTTCAAATAAAATTCTGAAAAAAATGAACTCCACTATATTCAGATTTTTTGAGATGCACTACTACAACTGCTTATTCATGCATTCGTCTAAGCAGTCAATCGTTTACATTTTACATTTTCAACACATCCTCATGCTAATTCAGTAGGTCAGAGACTAAGAGTACCATCCATCAATCATCAATCAAAGTTCAGAGCTTCAGTAACCCTGGTGAGCAGAATGGCATATCAGAACACACACATCACACACTAAGATGAATAGGCTACAACAGCAGATGAAAATGAAATGAAACCCTTGACCTGTATCTGTGTGGTTTTTTGTATTGCATTGCTGCCACATGATTGGCCGATTGGATAATTGCGCACATGTGTCAGTGTACAAGACACAAATGTCCCTAATAGAAGTAACACATTATGATTTCTACAGAGAAAGTGACATTAGAGGGATTTTTCTTCTTCTACTTATCCCTTTGGAGATCAGAACCTGAAACAGAATTTCAAAATCCATGTGGTTCATTTGCACAAAGGAAGTGGGCAGGAAACGGGCTGCTAGTGAGAGGACCATGTGCTTGTTGTTGTGGTAGTGAAGAAACCTTTGTATGTCTAAAGATGGTGAGATTAGCATACAAAGATAAATAAGTCCATTGTGGAAGCCCAACAAAGAGAGCTTTACAACACACACACACACACACACACACACACACACACACACACACACAC
>JAOUQY010000004.1:6108572-6121946 GCA_028566355.1 Doras micropoeus | reverse complement strand
CATGATATGAAAAATCCAGCAAAGAAGACCCAGGACTGTTGAGCAGCTAGAATCCTACATCAGACAAGAATGGGACAGTGTTCTTCTCCCAAACTCCAGCAACTGGTCTCCTCAATTCCCAGACGTTTACAGACTGTTGTTCAAAGGAGCAGGTGTGATACACAATGGTAAACGCGGCCCTGTCCCAACTCTTTTGAGATGTGTTGCTGCTGTGTAACACAAAATGAACAAATATTTTTCATGAAATGGTAAAATGTCTCACTTTCAACATCTGATATACGGGCTTATGAGATTTGCAAATCATTCCATTCTGTTTTTATTTACATTTTACACAACGTCCCAACTCTTTTGGAAATGGGGTTGTACATTTGCATTTACATTCATGGCATTTAGCAGACACTCTTATCCAAAGGGACTTACAAAAGTGCTTAGTCATTAACTCGGAATATCCAAAGCTAGTGCTGCTAGACCTGAATTCAAGGTACTTTAAGCTAGGATACTGCTAGAAATGAGCCATACAATACCTAATATGATGCTTTATGATTAGCCTGATGATGCATTTTGAAAGCCTGCATTGCACCTGTCTAAGGACAAGTAGTTTTGTTTCCATGAACTTTTCACTTGCATACTATTAAATCAATGTACTGCCATGGATGGATAAGTTCTTTGCTAGGGCTTTGTAGGGAGCATTGTTTAATAGTGTTGTCCTCCAGAACTTTAGGAAGCTCAAAGTAAGCTGATAACAAACACTTTTTTTGCAGCACCTCCCTCATATGTACATTTATTTTTATGTAACCATTAGTCTGTGTAGGATGGGACACTGTAGTATGTGATAAAACCCCCACTTTTAAGTCTTGTTTATTCTTGACCTGTAGACCATGTCATCAGATTTGTTTATAGCTGACAGTGTGATCTCTTCTTAAGTGATCAGCAATGCCACTCCCACGGAGGAGATGAACGGGGCTGGGAACCTGATGGACTTCCTAGATGAACCCATTCCTGATGTGGGCACATATGAGGATTTCCACACCATAGACTGGCTCAGGGAGAAATCCAGAGATACTGACCGTCACAGGAAGGTATGAGAGCCACACAGGTTTAACAGTCTTACATCATAAATTTAATTACAGAAATGTAAGACCTGATGAAAATGTAAAAACCCTTTGGATGATTCGTACAATATAGTATGAAATATATTCATTGTAAGGTTCTAATAGAGCTTAGGGCCACCCTTAGCTTCCAGATCAGCTTTAATCGCACCTGAACTGTTTAATTTAGTATCTGCATGTTTGTGGACATCTGCCCAGCACACCCATAAGTGCTTTTTGAAGATCATATTCCAGATGTAGTCCCAGATTTTAACCCCTTTGCAGTTATAACGACCTCTACGTTTCCGGAAAGGCTTTCTATTAGATTTTGGAACATGGCTGTGTGGGAATGGCCACATATGGGGCTGATGGTCAGGTGTCCTCAAATTTTTGGCCCTATAATGCAACTCTGACTGAATGGTACTATTGCTGTTAGATTCGAAACAAGAGGAAGGAGTCTCTCTGGGAGTTTGTAAGGAGCCTGCTGGATGCCTGGTCAGGATGGGTGGTCATGCTGCTTATCGGACTACTGTCAGGTACACAACTCGGCGGCTGTATGTAGGATTGATCAGCACAGACTGGCTGATGATCAGAGTGATGATTCCCTTCCCTCTGCCCCAGGCACTTTGGCTGGTGTGATAGACTTGGCTGTGGACTGGATGACAGACCTGAAAGAGGGAGTTTGTCTGTCTGAATTCTGGTACAGCCATGAACAGTGCTGCTGGACATCCAACAAGACTACATTTGCCGACAGGGACAAATGTCCTCAGTGGCAGAAATGGGCCGAGTTAATGACAGGACACACTGAGGTAAGAGAGGACACTGTTTAATAAAATGCTCATATATGCAGTCATTTTATGTAGTCAAGCAGTAATCGTTTCAACAGGGCTTCACTGTTATTATTATCAATTTTAGTCATTTATTTGGTGAATGATGTGCCGGTACCTTGCACACACCATCCACTGCACTAAACATTTGTGTTTTTTCCAGACCAGATTACTTTCTTTTGTGTAATGCAAGCTTTAGAAAGCACAGGTTCTAACAATTGTCAGTATCATGAAAGTATAGAAAGGGTGTAGAAAGGATCTGATTTTGTATTGGTCAGGCTCTATTATGAAGTAAACTTAGACAGTAAACTGACTGGACAAAAATTCAATAGATGGCTGAATTTCTCAATAGATGGGTGTTTTCTCTTTTGTATTGTGCTTAGGGTGCTGGAGTGTATGTGTTAAATTACTTCCTGTATGTGCTATGGGCACTATTCTTCTCATTTCTGGCTGTGTCTCTGGTGCGAGTGTTTGCTCCCTATGCCTGTGGATCAGGAATACCAGAGGTAAATATAACCAAAACACAAATATGCTTTTATCAGAAATGATTTAACAGGGAATTGTAGATCTCATGGGTGATGATCTTCCCAGAAGCATAAACCTACTGCAAATGTAAATACTCAAATGATACAAGAGCAGTTTATTTCTTTTGTATTAAGTAAAATAGACCACAGACTGTGACAATGGAAGCTGTTTTCTTCCTCATAAAATCCCTCATAAAAAATCATTTTAACTAAACTGAATTTGTGTCTCTTGGTTGCCAGATTAAGACAATCCTGAGTGGGTTTATAATTCGAGGTTACCTGGGGAAGTGGACCCTGCTGATTAAGACGGTGACTCTGGTGCTGGCCGTGTCGTCTGGTCTCAGTCTGGGTAAGGAAGGACCGCTGGTACACGTGGCCTGCTGCTGTGGAAACCTCTTCTGCAGCATTTTCTCTAAGTACAGCAAGAACGAAGGAAAACGTAGAGAGGTAATATGTGCTGCTGGTTTATGAGGTTACTGTGACCGTTTAATAGATGCCAGGATCTCTTTTAAATAATTTTTATTCTTTTTGTTTTGATCCCGCAGTTACTAACATTGTATGATATTATGACCGGTGATAAAACCACCACTGCGTGCTGTGTTCGTGTGATCTGTAGGTTTTATCGGCTGCCGCGGCTGCTGGAGTGTCTGTGGCGTTTGGTGCTCCAATAGGAGGAGTGCTTTTCAGTTTAGAGGAGGTACTAAATCAGCTAACAGTATCTTCTTAAAGATCAATCAAATATGCATCCATACCTGTCATGGAGCTTATTGTGCTGCAGTTTTGTAAAGAAGTGATGAGTTTTAAATGGAAAAAAGTGAGTTTAGAGCTTTGATAACAGCAATTAGTTTTTTTTTTTTGGGGGGGGGTGTCTTTTCTGTAAATATTGAAAATATTGACAATATAAGCCTCCTGTTCCTCTTTCAGGTGAGTTATTACTTCCCTCTTAAGACTCTGTGGCGGTCGTTCTTCGCTGCTCTGGTTGCCGCTTTCACACTGCGCTCTATCAACCCATTCGGCAACAACCGCCTGGTGCTGTTCTATGTGGAGTATCACACACCATGGTACATGGCCGAGCTAGTTCCCTTCATCTTGCTTGGGGTGTTCGGGGGGCTCTGGGGCACCCTGTTTATCCGGGGCAACATTGCCTGGTGCCGCCGCAGGAAGACCACTCGCCTAGGAAAGTACCCTGTCCTGGAGGTAATCGTGGTGACAGGCATCACGGCCATCTTGGCTTTTCCAAACCCATACACACGCCGCAGTACCAGTGAGCTCATCTCAGAATTATTTAATGACTGCGGTGTTCTTGAGTCCTCCCAACTCTGTGATTACATCAATAACCCCAACATGAGCCGTCCAGAGGATGATATACCAGACAGACCAGCAGGGCCAGGAGTCTACAATGCCCTCTGGCAGTTGGCACTTGCACTGATATTTAAAATAGTCATCACCATCTTTACTTTTGGCATGAAGGTAGGGCATTACTTTTACGCAAGTGTGTTATTCATTACTTATTAATCATTTTAATACACATATAATAAGTAAATGTTTATTTAAATATAATAATTTGTTTTCTGTGCTGCTGCTTTCCCCAGATCCCATCAGGGTTGTTCATCCCCAGTATGGCAGTCGGAGCCATTGCTGGACGGATAGTGGGCATCGCCGTGGAACAGATGGCTTACCATCACCACGACTGGATCATCTTTAAGAACTGGTGTCGCCCTGGCGCAGACTGTGTCACACCCGGCCTTTACGCCATGGTGGGGGCTGCAGCATGTCTCGGTAAGACAGTGTAGCATAATTGAGGCTCTGATTTGCTGAGCTAATGGTTAATAATGTGAGCTAACCTGTATTATACTGCTACCATGAATATGGTTGTAAACTTGATCTGTTAGAGTCAGAGTCCGTTTGAGCCAAGAATTTGGTTGAGTGTGAAGCTATATTTTAACCTAGGTGAGGTCTAACACCTGGGTGTGTCCAGGCACTGAATAAACTGATTGAATTTATTTACATTTTTTATAAAAGCAGGGAAAGGTGTTTCATGGGACATGGAATGAAGAAGACATTAAAAACAAGTTACTATAGCTGATCATTTTTTTCTACACAATAAGAATGCTGTTTGACAGATAGGCTTTACATGAGCCATTAATCTGTCTTGAGTAAATGTTAATTAAACAAATAAACTATGCACAGCAGAAGTGACAGATAAAATTGTTCAGAGGGAATTCATCTGCATGAAAAGAAACCAGTGATAATTTAAAACCAAGTCTAGAAATATCTGTTTTGGGAGAAATATCTAACATTTTGATGTTTAGTGTGTAGTGGAACATACAGACATGGTTGTTACATTGCACTTCACTGTCTTTCTCCTCCTCTCAGGTGGAGTCACTCGGATGACCGTGTCTTTGGTGGTCATCATGTTCGAGCTGACCGGTGGGTTAGAGTACATTGTGCCTCTAATGGCTGCGGCTGTTACAAGTAAGTGGGTGGCCGACGCATTTGGTAAAGAGGGAATTTACGAGGCACACATCCGTCTGAACGGTTACCCGTACCTGGACCAGGACGAGTTCACCCACCGCACGCTGGCCACTGATGTGATGCGACCGCGCAGGAACGAGCCACCACTCTCCGTACTCACGCAGGACTCTACCACTGTGGAGGACGTAGAGACACTCATCAAAGAAACGGACTACAACGGCTTCCCTGTGGTCGTCTCACGCGAGTCCGAGAGACTCATCGGTTTTGTCCAGCGCAGGGATCTGACCCTGGCTATCAGTAAGCACTGACTTGCGCTTACTCCAGTTCTGCAGAAAAGCAGAATTTTTGTTTGCTCTCATTTCTAAAGCTGTCCAATATTTGAATTTTATATTCAGGTCAGCCAGTATCAGAAACACGGGGCTGATGGGATTGTGAATATTTATTAAGTAAATTTTTTTCCCTATGATGCCAGGTACCATATCTAACGTTTATCAAGACAAGAACACAATTCAGCTCTTTTTGTATAACACATTTTATTTGGCCACTTTTACTGACTTATTCATACTTTTAATGTGAATCAGGAATGGAATAATATAATTAATAAATCTTAACAGATTACAGTGCTGTGAAAAAGTGTTTTCTAGATTATTTTACTTTTGCATATTTGTCACACTTGAATGTTTCAGATCATCAAACTACTGTTTATATTAGACAAAGATAACCCTGGCAAATGTTAAAGGGATGTAGTAAGACCTTAAACAGGCAGTTCATGCTTGAAAACCCTCCAGTGTAGCTTCATTTTGCATTTACTCATGTTGTCTATATTATTTACTATATTAAAATTATTACAAGTTATAAATTCTGCCCTATTATTATTATCAAACTCATCCCTTCTCTGTCTGTGTAATTTTAGAGACTGCACGTCAGAAACAAGATGGTGTGGTGAGTAACTCAGTGGTGTACTTCACCGAGGATGCACCCCAGCTGCTGGCCTCGAACCCACAGCCGCTGAAGCTGAGGCGCATCCTCAACCTTAGTCCCTTTACTGTCACTGACCACACGCCTATGGAGACCGTGGTGGACATCTTTCGTAAGCTCGGCCTTCGCCAGTGCCTTGTTACTCGCAGTGGGTAAGAGCATCTAATGAACACTTATCACTAAAAAAAGAAAATACACCATATTAGACCATGGACGATTATTTGTCTCTAGTCAGTATGGCCTGTCTTTTAATTTTTCAAGTATACTTATGGCTATAGACATTTATGTTTATGGCATTTGGCAGAGACCCTTATCCAGAGAGACTTGTAGTCAAAAACAAATCCTCATGCTGGTTCAAGTCAGTGACTAAGCGTACCATCAGTCTAAAACCCTTTTCAGTACAATATGTAAAAACAATGAGCAAATAGAAAAATATACAAGCTCTGCTAGTATCACTGCAAAACCTTCAGCAATGGTTTTCTTTTCTGCATTTGCTCAGTCCTAAAATATAACCCTTTTGATTAAATCAGTGGTGTTTTTAATATATATATATATATATATTGGCTTTTACATAAATCTGCTTTTTCAAATGGGTGAGACATTTTTAAAGCATCACTGCTGTAAGTATAGAATAAAATATGGCGATGTGTGTTGCACAATGATCAACGATGAGGTGGTGTGATGTGGCCCAGTGCAAAACAGAGTCACTGATTCTTTTCCACTGTTACATACATTGAGGTACCAGAAAAACTGGTATACCAGTTAACACTTGGTAGGTATGGGCTCTTGGAGGGAACGTTGCACTGATGTTGGATGTGAACCTTAACTGAAGTTCTTGACCTATATCTGCATGATCCTTTGGGTTGAACTGCTGCCACATGATTGTTTGATTGCATAACTGCATGATTGTGCCATGAGTGTGTGATTCACTTTTTTTTCTGATATTTCTCTGCTCCTTAGACGATTACTCGGCATCATCACTAAGAAAGATGTGCTACGACACATGGCTCAAATGATGAACCAGGACCCTGAGTCGATCATGTTCAACTAAAAGCTCATCTCCACCTCTGACCTGTCACATTGTCAGGCCAGTGACCTAATGTCCTTACAGACTGTAAATAGTGCAACACTACTGTAACTGCAAGTATTTACTCATGTAGAAGTGTAATACCAAACCCTTATGTGTTTTGGGCCAAAAAAGATCAGAATCTGAAATGAAGACCTTGGATGCTGTGCATGGCGACGTTTAGAGGCAATCAGGTACCATGAGATACAGTCACACATGTACTTAACAAAGGAATTCCCTCTTTATAGTATTCAGTGCTTGCTATATGAACCCCAGCCTGTTGTAAATGGCAGTGAGTATTGTGTAAATGCTCAAACATAAGACAATATGATGTCAGAAGACAGTAATATGCTTTCAATTGCCCTGGTTGGTATTCTTTGTTATTAAAAGTTCAGTGGGCTTGCAATGATCTTTACATTGCCTCACAAAGTTGTTGTGCATCAGGTGCAAAAAAAAGGTCAAGTGTTTTAAGTCACTGTAACTTGTGCTGATCTAACTGCTGCTGCCATACTCCTTTTTTTGTTAATGCATTAGTCTTTGCTGTTATTTATAAAATATTCCCTATTATATGGGATAACGCAAACTGTAACAAAACGGGTACAGGTACGGGTACAGTAGTAAAGTACAGGTAACGTAGTTTTCATAACTCTGTTATGCTCACAAAACCAATCAATCCACATTGACATTATTTTATTTTATGCAGGCTTCAATTACAGGATTAAACATAAGATACTGATTATATTATAATGATTAGCTCTTAAATTTTAGGGATTAGGGAAAGCGTCTGCATTTATGCACCACATAACAGGGTAACCTGTCAGGACTGTTGATGTGGCAACAGGCCTTAAATATCAGAATTATGGTAGTAACACATTTTCCTCATATTTATTATTTTAATGGGAATATTTATTTAGATCTGATGCAAAATGTCAGTTGTGTTATATTTATGTGATTGTGGCAAGTTTGTATATTTTTATGTGCACTTTTTTTCATTTGCTCAATACTAAAATACAAAATGAAAGAGCTGTATTATAATGGTACAAGCATAATTGTTTTAATCGCCAGCTATATGCAGAAAGCCCTAATGAATTCATAATGTAAAAAAGGAAAAGTTTAATATCAACTTATGATTATTAAATCATTTAATCACCTTTTGCACATCTTCCTTGTAGGCTTCTTTCCCAGCTGTTTACAAATGTTCCTATGTATTCAAGTAACCCAGTTTTATTAGCTAAAATTAACTTTTGGGAGATGTACAAACACGGTAAAGAAAGGATGGATTGTCCTTTCTTCTTTATCCATGGTAAAGAAAGGATGGCTTACATAAAATGTAACAGATGTATTGTATATAGGGCATCTAGCATAAGCTAATTTACAGCCCCAGTCCCTAGTTAGGCTTTTCTTTTTATTATTATTATTAACACAGCAACATTACACTCTCTTTCAATTACATGTTTTTATTTATCAGAGCATAAATAACATTTGTGTGGTCCCTGCCAAAAAAAGTAAACCAGCATTAAGAAACCAAAGCATTTCAATACTAGTTGTACCGTGTATGATTATGTATGTGACATAAACTTTGAACTTTGAAATTGAACTTGAAACCTGGTGGGAAAAAAATAAGTATACCCTTGGTACTTCCACAATCATTAAGAGAGTAATTAGCAGCCAGGTGTTACTAATGAAATGCTTAAATATGTAGTTAATCAAGAAATGTGACTTTCTCTGTAAAAACATAACTTTGAGCACTCAGATGCTGCTCATCAATCTGAGAAGGGTTATAAGGCCACTATTCTACATTAAGAAGGATTGTTTACAAATGGAGAGCCAATTGTCTCAGGCGTGAGCATACCAGCAAATTCAGTCTAAGGTCAGACCATTTAATGCTCAGAGGTATACGGAAAAACCCAAGAGCTACATCATGTGACCTACTGGCCTCTGTAAGGACTATGCTTATGTTCATGACAGCACATTGGTTTTCATGGAAGTGTGGCTAAGAAAAAGCCCCTTCTCTCCAAAAAGTACGGCATCTCTCCAAAAAGTGGCGGCATCTTAAGAGAGGTGTGTATATACAAATGCCCTCAAACATCAATGAACTGAAACAATATTTAATTTATGGTCACTAAAGGTGGTCCTAATTGTTACAGAATTATATGGTGTACATACTTTTTCCCTCCTGTTTTGGCAACATATAGAATTTTTTTTTTTTGTATTCTTGTTGTCACCTTTGGTTATTTGTTTGTGAGGACCACACAATTGTTATTTAGGCCCTGATAATGAAACATAGAATAAAAACACGCTTTCTTTTTCCCATTATTGTATATTGTATGTACATACATACTAAGTTGTACATGTAACTTATTTTATAATATTTAATCTTTCTCTCTTATACATGATGGCAAGCATTGCGTTTAACACCTGTATCTATACTGACTTGCATCCTTTCATATGGCATCTCAAAATTCACAGCGAATCCAATATTAGTTATAAGACACTGCTGCACTGTTATTGTTGTCCCAAATGACTCTTGGCCAGTTAAATAGGCATGGAGAAGATGGTGGGCAGGGGGCCGACAGGTGGGGGATTGTATTTCTCCACCCGCATGAGCCGGCGCAGAATATCATCCCGGTCCCTGGGCCAGCTGTGCAGGTGTGTGTTCTGCAGCCAAAAGGGAACGTAGCTCTGAGGACCATAAGCAAAAGAAGAAATGGAAACAGTGTTTCCTATTGTACAATTATAATATATTGTATACAGTAGAATACCTCTATGTCTAGAGCCAGAGACTCATTCAGAAGTTGAAGTATTGTTTTTGTATTGTATTGTTTGTATTGTTGTTATTGTGGGTTGGCTTATTAATAGAACCAGTCAAAAAAGTTATGAATTATAAGAACTCGGAAATTAATATACTTTCTTTGATAATAGTGAGTTGTGAGGCTACTCAGGCTTAAATAGCAAAAACCTTTTCCAGGCCAGCCCTAGCAGTCCAACAAATCACAGATCCCTTGTGGTCCCTGGATGCCTTTAAATACTTGCTTAATCAGTGAATACTAACATTTTATACAGTTAATATCTATCCAAAACAACTCACAAGTTAGATAGATTCCAAGACACTTCATGGTCACTTCTGGTGAATTTCTAATCTTAAATATTAAGCTTGTCATAGATCATCTATTTTTGAGGCAGCTGTAAACATGAAGCATGTTAGACATAGGTTTATTTTAAAGGCAGCCTTTATTACCATGTGTGTGGTGGTCTGGGAAAACCTGTTGGATGTTGCTGTGGCTAAGTTCTGCCTATAACATATAGTGTGTTCCGAAGGTCTTGGACCATAAGTAAAAATGCTTCTATTTTCCAGTGTAGAAGAATACAATGCAGTGGAGCTCATTGCAGTTTAAGGTGCTTTGTCTTCAATTCTGACACAAATTCAGCATTTCATTCTTCTGATTTCATTCAAATCAATGTAATGGAGCTTTTACTTTTCATTTTGGCACGTTTTCCGCATGTCAGTGTTTAAACGCAATCTTGTAGATTGCATTTCAATGAGGCGTTTATGTTTGAAGTACCTCACAGTGGAAAGCAGTACAGTTTGCTGAATTCGTCTCACAATTGAATACAATACACCTTGAAATGTAATCAAGGTGTATTGTATTCAATTGTGAGCCAAATTCAGCATGTCACTTTTGAGAATGCAAATCCTTGTGTATTGTTTTTCAGTAAAAACTGTAATAGTGGTTTTGCTTTTCCTTTTGGCACGTATTCTGCATGTCACTATGGAAAGGCAAAACGTTGTGTTGCACATTTTGGCACTGTGGTGAATGCTTTTCAAATTTGGCATGAATTCCTCTCCATAGTTATATCCATTAATTGAGTCAAAGCATACAACTGTACTGTGGAGCAGTTTTTAATGTCTCAGTTGTTTCTTTTTGGCAGACAATGGATTTGAACTCATAACCTTAGTCACTAACAGTGAACATTTACCTTTTTAGCCCCAGGAAAAAGCACAGGAATGACCCTGAAGTTCCGGCAGCCGTTCTGAATGAATTCACTCTGGAGCTGAGTTGCAAACAAAAAACGCAAGCAGTATTTTTAAAGGCTTTCATTTGTATAAGTCTATGAAGACAAAATTTCTGAGTTACTGCACACCTGCTTGTGGATGTACACAGTGTTTGAGGTCCTCTCATCACAGTCCACACCTACACCACCACCTGTTACTGTCTCAAAATACTTCAGACTAATGACCATGATAATCGGGCAATCTTTCTGCAGAAAGACAAACAGGGCAAGGAAGTAGTCAAGATGTAAAATCTGCCAAGAATTGCCAAGTATTTTGAGTCACTGTAACTTGTACAGTTGATCTAACTGCTTCTATAATACACACTGCTACATTCTACTAATACAAATTATACCACAGAGCTGTTGAATCATGATTCAACATGTTAGAAAGTGTTGATTCATGTTCTCTAACAGCAGTGCTGACAGTTCTGGCTGCAAGGTTTATATTAATGATCTTGTTCTGATACAATGTTGTTTCTAGAGTAAATGGATTCAAAATGTGTGCACTCATTTTTAACATGGTGATCATTTTTATATGATATGATATGGTGAAGCTTTCTGTGACTGAACATTTATTTTAAAATTATTGGAAGGAATTTCCAGTGCCGCTCTTGGTAACAGTCAAAGGTAAAGGTGTCACATGGGAAAGACTTCAGGATGGTGTGCTTGGTGTGATATGCTTCCTCATTAACATGAGAAGCTTATTTTTTTCCCCTTATTAATCTCAGGAGAGAGAGAGAAAAATAGAATCTGGTGAGTGAACAACTGTTTGTAGCTGTTTATGTAACACAGGTTATAACAAGAACGAACTTGTTTTGTGGACGTTCCACAACTGAACAAGGATAAAAAGTAAGGCCCTACATATCATTGACAGTACTCGGATTTTTTATTGGCTTCCGTTATAGGACAATGCATTGACATTGATTAAGATATTGATAAAATATTAAATGATAGACAATCTGTTTAAAATGATATGAGTAAAAAACAGGCATTACCTCACTCAGATATCTTTCCATGCAGTCAATCTTACTGATACTGTAAAGCTGCTGTTCAAATACATCAATCTGGAGACAGACAGATGGAAAAAATTCAGTATGCTTTCACAGAAAAAACACAACAAAAGCTGATGCATTTCGTCTTACATGTGTGTCAAATCCGTTGTTCCTCAACAAGGCCACAAACTTGATGACCTCTTTAAGATGTTCTTCGCTGTCCACCTCATATGTGACAAACACTTTTCCTTTGCATGCAAGAGAAAAGAAAGCAAGAGAAGTACACCTATGATATATTTACATTTACATTCAATCATATGGCATAGACTCTAATCAGGGTGCATAAACAATAAATTGAAGGGCACAGGGAAAAAGTAGTCATGATCTTTGGATAGATATTGTCTGAAGAGCAAAGAATTGGAGATACTGTAGCAGGAAGCTGATTCCACCACTGTTAAAACAGCACAGTCGCATCTTAAAGCCATGACTAGGTATCAAAGAAAAATAAGGTAGGTGCCCTAAATATCAGAACAGGCATGCGGGTGTGTGGTTCCATAACAAGGTATGTTGACAGTACAGTTCGGAGCACTTTGAGGCTTTGAATGGAAAGTTTTGAAATTGATTCTTGTTGTAACAGGGAGTCTGAGGCATATAACCTGAATAGGGGTGTTTAAAACTGAGAGAACTTTGAGAGATTATCATCTGGGATGCAGCAAGTGAACACTCAGTTCTCAAAGATGATGTGTTGGAAGCAGGAAAAATGGGCAACTGTAAGGATCTGAGCAACTTTGACAAGAGCCAAATTGTGATGACTAGATGACTGGCTCAGGACATTTCCAAAACAGCAGGTCTTCTGGGGTGTTCCCAGTATGCAGTGGTTAGTACATACCAAAAGTGGACAAAGGAAGGACAACCGATGAACTAGTGGCTCACTGAAAGGGGAGTGATCCCACAGAACAGCTACTGTCAGAGTGCCCATGCTGACCCCTGTACACCACTGAAAGCACCTACAGTAGGTACATGATCATCAGAACTGGACTATGCAATGGATGAAGGTGGCCTGGTTTGATAAACCATGTTTTCTTTTACATCATGTGCACAGCCAGGTGTGTTTGTGTCACTTACCCGGAGAAGAGAGTTGCACCAGAATGCACTATGAAAAGAAGGCAAGACCTGGAAGCAGGCATTCATGTGGATGTTACTTTGACACATACCACCTACAGGGGTTAGACAATGAAACTGAAACACCTGGCATTTTAGACCACAATAATTTATTAGTATGGTGTAGGGCCTGCTTTTGCGGCCAATACAGCATCACTTTGTCTTGGGAATGACACATACAAGTCCTGCACAGTGGTCAGAGGTCTTTTA
>JAOUQY010000004.1:6095472-6108472 GCA_028566355.1 Doras micropoeus | reverse complement strand
AAGGACCCAGACCGCCCCACCCGGGGATCGAACCCGGGACCTTCTTGCTGTGAGGCGACGGTGCTACCCACTGAGCCTCCGTGTCGCCCCATTGTTATATTATATTATATTATATTTGTTAAACACTATGCATGTTTACATTTGATGGAATCCAAGAGTTTTTAACAGGCTATATCCAGATACCTTTAAGTCTGTGGGGTGGCTGATATCCAGGCCTAGGGATTAGATGATCCTGAGGGTCTGCTTGGACTGGCAATGAACCATTGTCTCCATAGTGGACACCAGGGTATGGCATCACCTGGTTGGTGTGTATGGAAGATCTAGCTCCAAAAAAAGAGTGCAAAGAGCCAGGCTGTTCCAGACTAAGGCTGTTAAGGCTGAGGCTGTGTGTACCCAGATGGGAGTGATGCAAACTGGGAAAAACACAGCCAGCTCCCAGGTAAGTCTGGTACTCAGTAGAGGGCAAGTATGATGGTAGGCTGCTCGTTTCACATCCTCCAGTACTTCTGCCATGGTAGCTAGGGTAGTGCCAGCCATGATGACCCCCCAGACCTGTTCTGTCAGTATCAGCCTGGTTGGGGTACAGCACCTGCTGGCTGGGTCTTGTTAATTGATCATGCTGGATCAATTTTACATAGCATTGGGTACAGTTGGCCCTCATAGGATTGTGTTGGTGGCTAAATGTCTGTCCTTCCATCTCCCTGGGTAGGGCAATGGAGTGATCAAGAGAGGTCTTTGGGAGAAGGAATTCCTCACTCTGTGTCTCATCATTTTCCTCAGGATAGTTTTGTGCTTGGTGAGCCATGTGGCTGTGGATGTAGCAAAGAAACCATTAATATGATATAACCCATATTGCATAACATATTCTTTTGTGGTGTTGCAAAACTGTTCTTAGATTACTTTAGATATCCTGGTACACATGGGAGGCTACGATACAGCATGCATTGTAAAACTGCTGGGTTAAAAGTAACCCAGTTTGGTTCTATTTGGAACTTTGTCCTTGGGTCCAATATAGACTATACTAACATGGGTTATTTTAACTGACTGAGGTTGGGTTAGAATGCTGACTCAGCATTGAAAAAAAACCCAAGATGTTATGGTTGTAGTGTGCATATTGCATGAGCACCTTTCTCTATATGAGGACAAAAGATGCTTGAAACAGTGATTTCTCTCTACAAAAACATCTAATGTATAAAGCTCATTAGTGGTGCAATAGATAATTATTGAGAGATTGGGATTTTGAATCCTAATGATGGCACTGCCATCTGTGGTCAGGAGCCAGTTGAGCAAACTGTCTGTGCTGTGCTAGCTGAGAAATGGGAGGTGACCAAAATGTGGAGAAAATGGAGAAAAAAAACACCTAGTGTGAAAGCACATTTAGCGTGACAGCAAAATAACTTGCCGAAAGCATTATAACTCAATCACATCCACATACATTTTAAAATTATGAGTGACGAATATTAAACACAGGATTAGAAGGATTACAGAGATAAGGTCATTTTAACTTGACATTTCTTCCAGCTGATGCCATCAAGATTAACAAATCAGAAAGTCACCCCATGGCCCTGCCCCCGCACTCGACCCACATCATTTTCCATTCTAAAACCTTGCTTACTATGGGTTCATGCGTGCAGATGTAGATAAACTCACAGTTTCATTACTTATTGTCAGTATCTAGCTAGCTACAGAAAGGGAGTGAGTGGAAATGCAGTTGTTTTAAAGTTGCCCGGTGAGATTTGATTCAAAATCTGATTTCTTCCTCATAATTACTGTCAGAGCTCCTCCACCTTCCAGACACCAATTTAACTCCTGACTATAAATATAATTATATAAGAACTTAAACTAATATTGAAAATATTCTTAGAAGAAATACTTGTTTGTCAGAAGGCTAATATTGGCAATCAAGACTAACTACATACTATAAATGTTTTTGCCTACATAATGTCTAGAATCATTTAGAATGGTTTAACCAAATTATAAATTAAATTAAATGAGAACCAGTGTGACAGGCAACAGTGGAAAATTCCAGATAATCTTAATGCAGCATACCTATTCCCTTTGAGGTCTGCAAAGCAATTTGCATCATGTTGACCACCTACCTTAGTTAACAAACTAAACATCACAACTGAGTTATAAAGATAACCCAAAATTTTTAGAGTGTAGAAACCCCATGTCACCCAAGTGGCTATGATGCATTTTGCCCACTTGAGCCCCACTTTAAAACCCCATAACATTCTGCCTGGGCCCAGCATGAAACCTGAAAGCTTCTAAAGTAATAGTAAATCCTGAAAAAAGTAAAGTAAAGTAAATCCTGAGAGTGTTTATGATACCAGTTATAATAAGACAAAGACTAACTAAAGAATCTGTTAAGGAGCTAACTACCACATACCTTACTCATTACTCATAACAGGCATTGTAATACTTTAGCATGCTCTAATAATTTTCAGAAATGCAGGAAAAAATGTGCTGACATTGGCATTGACATTGCCTTCACAGATTGGAACTAGGGGACAAAAGCTGCTCACACTTAAAATCTGTCAAAACCCAGGTGTCGCAGTGCAAGAAAGAGGTCAGTATATATGTACCATAGGTGAAAAACTAGGCCTTTGCATACAGCACTCCCAGGCACAAGCCCTTACATGTTAGTATTATTTAGGACTGCAAAAAAGCATGTTCATGTTTTTTGCAGACACTGCAAGTACAAAAAACCACAACTGAGCTTTATCTATGTGAAGTTGTATCTACCTCCATCATCACTCACATCTATGAAATACCTTTTTAAAAGCTCCTTTAGATAGAAAATAAAACAAACACTGTCAGTTTTCCAGCTTGCTTTGCTAAACATGCTTACTGCATTTATGATTACTCAATGGGCCTGCTTGATTTATAGAAGAAATCAGAATAAATATTTTCTTGATAATCTTGACAGTGTTTGTGGTTGACTGAAAGTAAGTGGTAAGACTTCCTGTTTTGCTTGACTATAAGTAAACTGATAAAGTTAAACATAATTGTATATTTGTAAACAAATTAATTAACATAATAATGTATTATATAAATGATAAATTATATGTTACAGGTGATAATCTTGTTGAAATGAAACATATCTGAACTGTAATGACTTTTATGAATTACTTTTATGAATGTTAAAAATATGCAGATTAACCCCAAAACAATAAAATTAAATAAAATGAATCACAAACTCACTTGAGGATGGGTGAAAGGTCAGAACGCCAGTCAGAGTACTTGTGTGTGTTTTGTGTAGATTAGATGTTAAAATACCACCAGTGGAAGTATCAAAAAACAGATCATTTGTGATATGAGAGCTGACCAATAAACCTAGTGTGGGTGGGGTTTTACAGAGGCTGCCATGGAAACCATGGTATGTACCACTGTATTGAGTAGTGTGTGAAACAGGCAACTGTGTTAACTGTGGTGTCTTATGATACCACAGTTTCATAAGACTGTGGTATCATGAAGCTTTTTGAAGCTTTATCCCATTTTTGGCATATTTGACCTCAGATCCGTCAGACATCACTGCTGCTCAAAAACATTTCCCATGCATCCAGCCACTGCTGCTTTAGTGCCAATGCAGTACACTAAGCTACACTTATGACAGTTTCTGCTGTTCCCTGATTACACATACACATGCTGTATGTCATGTATTATATGCTTTAATATATGTTATACATTTCATTTATTTAACAAAAAATGATCTTTTATGATTTTATGAGTTACTGTATATATACTACACAACATAATACTACTGCACAAGGCACACACTTTATTCACAAATTTTGCAACTATATGCTTCAAAATAAAAAACTTACATTTTTATCCTACATCAGTCCTATCACTGATGTATAACATTATATATCCATGTACATGTATTGGATTGTCTGTTAAATACCCTAATTGTAGTTACTTTATCTACTTAAATTCAATGTTTCTTTTTTATTTGTGTACCCCAAGTTTTGATTAACCACCTTGTCAGCCTGTAACTCTAGAAAAGAAAGACAAATGGTTAGATGGTGAAATAATCATGTATTATTGTCCATCCAATACTGACTTTGGACTATGATTGTTTATTAGGGGTTTAACATAATTTTTACATTTTGGTCACATTCATGACAGGTTAGCATGGCAGACCCATTGAATGGGGATATTTGTCTAACATACATGTTTATCGACTATGGGAGGAAACTGGAGCCCCTGGAGCAAACCTATGCAGAAAACATGCAAACTCCACACAGAAAGGAGCCAGGTTGCCCTACCCGGGAATCAAACCCAGGGCGATTTTGGTGTGAGGCAGCAGCACTACCCACTGCACCACCATGATGTCAGACTATGCTAAAGAAATGTAATACAAACAAAAACATAGACTGTTAATGAGTGCTGCACAAATAAGCCCACATTTTTATTATAATAAATTCAACAAAAGCTTAATTAAAGCATACTTTGATGACGAAATACAGAAACAGAAATATTCACCTGAATTCTAAATTGTGTGAGGATTCTTACTTCAGCTTATACATAATTGACTAGCATTGGTAAAATGTAAATAAATGTCTTATTTTTGAATATTGGTCTGCATTTCCCTGGAAAGTTTACATAACAAATATGCAAACTGTCTCTTTGATGACAAGTGTAGCATGAGATGACACACTTTGCAAGTCAATATGAATCCGGATGTCACATAATGCTGGAATTGACCAGTATTACCTTAAAGCAGAAGCGTAGTATTTTATAGTTGGTGCTTCAAACACCTGTTCTTGCATTTCTAGAATAAATTCTTAAATAAGAATATAGTATTGAAACCATTGGCTATAGATTTGTTAAAGGAATCTTAACTATGAAAAGATGGCATATACTATATCATTAATTACCACTAAATGCACTTATATTTGTATGTGATCACAGCATTTTTTAAAATATATTTTGCTTGAATTCTTTATTTCTGTAGACACACTGCTGTTCATGAAGCCATCTCTTCTTTTTGCCCTGTAAGTCTACTAAAAAATTTCTGCATGATACCACTGAATGCAGGAGTGGAAAAGTAGTAAACCAGAGGGTTTAGCAGGCTATTAAGATAGGTGAAGCAGACCGAAGTATAAAATGCCAAATTTGCATCACTGAAGTGTGAACACTCTTGGTACCAGGCCTTCAAGACCCACACAGCAACTCGTGTGGCAGTGCTTGGAAAGAAGCAGATGAGGAAGACCATGGCTACAATGAAAATGAACTGCATTGCCCTCTTGACCTTGCCCGTAGTGTCCATTGTCTTGTTTTTTAGCTGCCGTGTAATGCAGGCTGTGCAGAAGATGATGATGCTGCCTGGCACACAGAACTGGATCACATAAAAGGCGTTTTGCCAGATTGACTGGGGAATATTGTCCAAGCATATGTTGAAACTCTCACACTGGGTATGGTTGCCAATGCTGAAAAAGTGAGGTGAGCCCAGCAACTGAGTTGTCATAATTAAAACCAGTGCCCATAGTCCTGCAGATACCCACATCGCATACCTCAGGTTCATCCGATTAAGCCGGTGTAGTGGGTGCACAATCTTTAGGTAGCGGTCCACAGCCACGGCAGTGAGGAAGAAGATGCTGGCGGTCCTGTTGGCTGTCACGAGGAAGAGCACAATACGGCAGAAGGCATCTCCAAAGATCCAGTCCTGGCCCCTGAGGTAGTAGTCAGCTCTGAATGGCATGAAGAAGAGCACAAGTGAATCAGCCACAGCCAGGTGTGCCAGATAGACTGAGTTCGGTTTCCAGGTCTCCACATGGAAGGCAAACATGCAGAAAGCCAGAATATTGCCTGTGAGGCCAAAAATGAACTGCACAATAAGTATAGGTGGTAGGACTTTCTCTAAAATAGGGTACTCAAAAGCACAACAAACTGAGGAGTTTGACATATTGGCAGTGCTGATGCCAAATGGACTTAGGAACTGTTTATTCCACACTGCTTTTTTATTCTACATAACAGGCAAATAAGTAGATACCAAAGGCAAATATGCAGGTGAATTAAATGTGGAACTATTGGCCACCCACCACCCCTGTCATAATTTAAAAACAGCAAAGACACATTGTCATGAAAGTGCCATTAGTGAAACACAGAGTAAGATAAACAGTGAATGTGGTTTGCAAATAAAAAAATGTTTTTTAAATTAATTTATTTAATTCTAAACACCAACTGTGGTTTTGAAGTAATATTGAGAAAAGATTACAGTAATAATAATAATAATAATAATAATAATAATAATAATAATAAATAATCTTGGCTGTAAAATGGCTGTATTCACTGGATAAATGCCAAATGAAAAAAGAAAAAAAGAAAAATATAAAATTTAGTTAGGCTAAATTGAATTAAATTGAATACTACACCTCAAAACATATTGAAACCATATACTCCAAAGGGCATATGGTCCAGATGAGAATGCATGGTCAGCTATTTTTACTTGCTTCTTTTGGACCCACATTCTAGGCACACATTTCCTATGACCACAACAGTTTTGAACATAGGGGACATAGGAAACACAGAAGAAGACGCTCAGGTGTTTGAAACAGGCTAAGAGCAGGAGAAAATCATACTCCTCTGCCCAGCATTCTTCTTGACATTTTCCATCTATAGAATACAAGCTGGACAACATCAGGGCGAGAATTTGTTTCCAACGCAACATGAGTAACTGCAACATCCTCTGTTTCACCTAAACATGGCTTACCCATCATACTGGGTCAGTCCATTCTACTTGTGAGTTTTCCTCCATTTTATTTTCAGTATTCCAGTAAATCCAAACATACATATATGTTGTGTGGGCACAGTAGTCTGTCCATGAGATGTTGAAACATCACTGTGGCTCCAAACAACCCAAATGGAAGGATGACAAATTGGTGTAACCCAAACAGAATACAAAAGGTTTTCTTTCAAGAGATTGGACTTTCGAAATATTAGCAACAAATCAGCCAATACCCCTTGGTGAAATCCAGTAACGAATAAAAGTGAGCTGCACCTAACCAACTGAGAAGTTCATCAATTCAAGGCATCAGAAATGTGTAAAAGTTAGATACAGCATTGACTTTTCTAAAGTCCATACAAAAATGGACTGATTCGTTGGTATTAGGCAACAAGATCACTGGGGTACTCCAATCACTGTGTGATTTCTCAATTACTCCTATGGCAAGCATAGCCCATACCCATTTAACTTTTTCATGTTTCATGTTTTTCTTGTTTATTGTCTATATTTGTATTTTAAGAGAAAGATCTGGTTTTGGTCTGAGACAGTATACTTTATTATGTTATCCAACAGTTATGTTACCTCCAGTAGTCTTGTAGCTGCAGAACATAAGTAAACAAGCTGATTTTGGGCACCAAACATTTATTCACTGAGGGCTTTGTTTTGATTTTTAAGTTGTGATTTTTCTATTTTGTAACGGTGACTCCTGTATGGCTAACTCTGGTTTCCAGTATGGACGCACAGAGTAATAAAGCGTCAGGTGACCACCACACACACCTTTATATTCACCCCGATGTTCCCACATTACTCCTTATATTTTATTTTTACTGTACAGATATTTTCCAAGCAAAGTAAGTGCACGTTTTTATCATGTGTAACGTTACTATTTAAATGGCGGATAAATATGGTATTATTTTTGTGCCTGATTCCTGAGCACTCAGTGGGATTTTGTAGTAATATTCTCGGCCAGAGAAAAGCTTAATTTGAGCAAACAAAAGTCGATTCTGTGCTCAGTTTTACATATTTGTTCTGACAGATGTCTGATGTTTACACTGGCTCTCTCGCACCCTCAGCATCATTGTGTGTATAGGTTTTAAGTGTCTGAATTTGAATTTCCATATGTAGCTACAAGTAACTGTGTTGATTCTCTGCCATGACCACAGAATGTTATGACTGCTAACAAGATTTTCTGCTTGCTCACACGATGATATGGCATTGAGACTACTTCCGGTAGTCCTCCCAACTCCAGTCTACAACCTGTAAGTTAGTAAAGCACCCATTATAAAGTAGACTTAGTGTAATGTTTTGGCATTCTACTCAGATTTACATAAGATTAAATCTGTAGTAATTACTCACTTATGTCCAGACTCGTGAAATCCCAGATATACTTCTTTGTGGACAAAGTTCTTCTTATTATACTACTTTCTAGAGTCCATTTTTCTTACGAGTGCATTTTGGTTTTCCAGCACATGCACAGTTGGTGCCCTTGTAGCTTAGTGGCACAAAAAGATGAAATTTATATCCAATGGACCCTTATGTGCTTGTGGATATGGAAATCATAAGAGTGGCCTGAGAAAGAATTTATAGTCTCTGGTCAAAATGAAAACAATCAAGCATCATTTGAACTTTTGTGAAAAAATAGTAAAAAAATGGCAGAGACATAAGTGCTGTGTGTTTTTCCTGACTCTATAACTGTACTGTACTAATGCTGTATTTAATCGTTTGTATTCACAATAGGTTGGGACTAATATGGTGGAGTTCATGGAAGTCAGCACTGATCAGAACTGCTCACAGTGTTTTCCAGACTGTTTTATGACATTCCAGGTCAGGAGTCTCAGAAAGACTACTGAGGACCTTTATTGTTGCCATTGAACCGTAATGTCCATCTCTGACCAGCTACCCCAGATGATACCCTTTATGAAAAGAGTCTGGCCATTCATTTTCTAAAGTAAGTTGTTTGCAGTAATTGACTTGTGAGTTCATTGATATTTTTATATATAATTATTTATTATTATTATTATTATTATTATTATTATTGTACAGCTCATAAATATCTGCCAGTTTGGTAATAACTATAGTTCATAGTTCAACTTTATTGTGCGTATGTGTATACACCGATCAGCCATACCATTAAGACCTCTGACAGGTGAAGTGAAAAGCATTGATTATCTCATTATAGTGGTTTCCTGTTAGGGTGTAAGATATATTAGGCAGTATGTGAACAATCTATTCTTGAAGTTGATGTGTCGGAAGCAGGAAAGATGGACAAGCCTAAGGATCCAAGCAACTTTAAAAATTGTGCCAAATTCTCCAAAACTGCATATCTTGTGCCTTGTTCCTGGTATGCAGTGGTTAGTACCTTGATGGGTGTGGGGAGTGAAGGTTGGCCCATCTGGTCTGATTCCACAGAAGAGCTGTGGAAAATCTTAATGCTGGTTACGATAGAAAGTCATCAGAAGACATAGTTTGCTGTGTATGGGGCTGTGTAACTGCGTGGGGCTGCTCATGCAGACCATGAAAAGCACCTACAATGGGCACATGAGCATCAGAACTGGACCATGGAGCAATGTAAGAAGCTGGCCTGGTCTGGAGAATCACATTTTCTATTATGTGTATGGCTGGGTGTATGTGTCGCTTACCTGGGGAAGAGATGGCACCAGGATACACTATGAGAAGAAGGCAAACCAGCAGACGCAGTGTGATGCTCTGGGCAATGTTTTGCTGGGAAACCTTGGGTCCTGCATTCATGTGAATGTTACTTTGACATGTACCACCTACTTAAACATTGCTGCAGACCAAGTACACAACTTCATAGTAATGGTATTCCCTAATGGCAGTGGCCTCTTTCAGCAGTATGATGGTCCCTGATACACTGCAAACACTGTTTAGGAATGGTTTGAGGGACATGACAAAGAGTTCAAGGTGTTGACTCGAACTCGAAAATTCTCCAGATCTCTATCGGATTGAACATCAGTAGGATGTGCCAGACAAACAAGTCTGAACAAGGATTCAAGGATCTGCCAAGTCTTGGTGCCAGATACCACAGCACACCTTCAGAGGTTTTTTGGAGTCAGTTTCTCAACGGGTCAGAGCTGTTTTATTAGCACAATGGAGACCTAAACAATGTTAGGCTGGTGGTTTTAATTTTATGGCTGGTCAGTGTATATACTATATGGCCAAAAGTTTGTGGACACCTGCGCATCAGACCCATATGTACTTGTTGATCATGCCATTCAAGATTTTGTGTATAAATTTGTGTGTGCATATAGAAAGAGATAATAAATGACTACATTTCAGTGGTTAAAACTGGTGTTTCATTCAGTGTTTCATTTTATTCATTGCATTATAGTGTAAGGATTTTTTTGTGTAAGTTTAATCAAAAAATAATCCAAACATTAGTTCAGTTAACCCAGCAATACAGTTAAAATTACATAGCTGTTGGGTTAAATGCTTGACCCAAAATGCTGCAAAATAATAACCCAATGTGCTGGGTCAAAACTACCCAATGCTGGGTTGTGAAAATGACCCATTCTGGGTGACTTTCAACCAAGCATTTTTAGAGTGTACCTGTGAGCCTCTGGTTGAGTAGCTTGTTATGTAAAGACATACTTCAAAGTGCACAATTTTGCTGCTAGAACTAAAAAAAAAATGAGCACATGCCCTACTTACCTTCCATTTACTCACACAGCAGACTGATTTTTACAGTTTCCTCAGCTTTAAGTTCATAAATATGTGAGAATAGAAAACCATAAGTAATATTCCAGTCAAAGATGGTCTTATTAGTAATACAATTTTTAAGGAAATCAAAATTATAAACTAATTACTAAAACTAATACTCCTTTGAGTTCCAAATTTGATGTTTAATGTTTAAAAATCAGGTCACGTAAAGTGAGGAAAAGTGTGCCAGAAAAGTAGATCTGTGAAAGCAGACTGAATGTGGTGGCCTTTTACATTCTCAACAATCAATCAATCAGTCAATCAATACACAGTTTTTTATGCTAGATTTTTTTATTTGCTTACATGCCCATAAATAGTTAATAAGCTACCTATTAAAACGTTCACCTATAAGCCTTTCACATGCACTGTTAAATTGGTAACTACTTTACAAGCACATTAACTAGAAGGAAAAGTCACTATTTCAAAGTAAATGGCTTGATAATGATATTTATTGACTCGCATACATGACAAATGTACAAACTATGTCAAATGCACAAATAGTCTAATTGCTTAGTCACATTGCTTTATAGTACTAATGTAGCATTTTATAGAATTATTATTTCTACCATTTGTTTGGTCCTTGTGTTTCTAAAAAAAATGCTATCTATCTGTCTATCTAATCTATCTATCTATCTGAACTACTGTGACTGTTTGAATGATCACTTTTAACAAAAAGGCAGCACTGAGCTACCAGCAACTGTCACACATTTTGCTTAACTTAAATTTAGTTTTTTGTTACTGAAGTCACACTGCTCTTCCTTGTCACCATCTCTTCTTTTGCCCTTTTCTGTCCCCTGTTAAATTTCTTTAAGGTCCCACTGAATGCAGGAGTGGAAAAGTAGTAAACAAGAGGGTTGAGCACACTATTGAAATAGGTGAAGCAAAGTGAAAAATAAAAAGCCATATTTATCTCAGTAAAATATGAACACTTGTTGTACCAGATTTTCAGGACCCAAACAGAGACCCTTGAGGCAGTGCTTGGAAAGAAGCAGATGAAAAATACCATGGCAACAATCAAAATGAACTGGACTGCCCTCTTGACCTTGCCTGTGGTGTCCATCGTGTTGTTTCTCAGCTGCCGTGTAATGCAGACTGTGCAGAACAGGATGATGCTGCCTGGCACACAGAACTGTATCACATAGAAGACGCTGGTCCAGGTTGCCGTTAGATTGTTGTCCAAGCATATGTTGAAACTCTCACACTGGGTGTTGTTTCCAACGCTGAAAAAGTGTGGCGAGACCAGCAACTGAGCTGTCATAAGTAAAACCAGTGCCCAAAGTCCTGCAGAGACCCACATGGCGTACTTCAGGTCTACCCGATTAAGCCGATGTAGTGGGTGCACAATCTTCAGGTAGCGGTCCACAGCCACGGCAGTGAGGAAGAAGATGCTTGCAGCCCTGTTGGCTGAAACAAAGAAGAGCAAGCTGCGACAAAAAGCATCTCCGAAGATCCAGTGCTGGCCCCTGATGTAATACTCTGCTCGAAATGGCATGAAGAACAGCACCATTGAGTCAGCTACAGCCATGTTTGCCAGGTAGATAGAGTTTGGCTTCCATCTCTTCACATCAAGGGCAAACATGTAGAGGGCCAAAATGTTCCCAGTAATGCCAAGAATGAACTCCAATATAAGAATTGGAGGTATGAATTTGATTAAAATAGGGGCCTGAAAAGCACAACAACCTGAAGCATTTGGCATGTTGGCAGTACTGATGCAGAATGACTGAGAAACTCTTTACCCACTCAAATGTTTTATTCTACAGCCGTATGCAAATAACCAGGTGAATAAAACGTCAAACTACTCGCCGCCCACCTCCGATATTATAATGATATAAAAATGATTATGAAAAAGACACATTGAACTGTGGCATGGCAACATATTTCCTTATAAGAAAGTGGCATTAGTCAAACATAGAATAAGAATAAACAATGAATGTGGTGTGCATTTTCCTAAACTCAAAATCCAACCTGGATTAAAATTTATCACCAGGCTTGATAAACTTTACCTGTGATTTACCTGAAAAGTTGCTGACATCTGATGGCAGTCATACACAAATTACACCTAGGAAGCAAGATGGCAGCTGTGAGGCTTGTCCAGGTACAAGCTTGGTTGCTGTGTCCTTCACTTTTACTGGTGAGATTTGTAGGGAAATCAACATGTATACACCAAATAGCAGACTGGAATGCCAGAGGACAACATACTGTTGCAATCTCCAATGTTAGAACAAAATGGATGAACTTCTACTTTTGATCCAAACTGACATCAATTATAAGTAATGCTCTACCATCTGCCTTACTGAGAACTGGCTGGATCAATACATCCTGATGCTGTTGTTAAGCCCCCAGTTTTACTATCCACTGCATGAGCAGGTCAATTCAATTCAAATTAATTTATACAGCGCTTTTTTACAATATACATTGTCTCAAAGCAGCTTTACAGAATCCTAGCATAACAGACCGAAACCCTGCTGAGCAAGAGAGTGGCAAGGAAAAACTCCCTCAAAGTTACAGGAAGAAACCTTGAGAGGACCCAGACTCAGCAGGGACCCATCCTCT
>JAOUQY010000004.1:5915450-5929806 GCA_028566355.1 Doras micropoeus | reverse complement strand
TTAGAAATGAACTGAACTGATACTGACTACAAGACAACAGAATTGAACTGAATTAACTGAAACTTGCCACACTGTAACAGAACCAAACTGAACTGAATTAAAGCTAGCTACATTGCAATAGAACTGAACTGAATTAAACAGTAACTGGCCATATTATTTTAGAACTGAATTGAACTGATACTGGCTATGAGACAACAGAACTGAACTGAATTAAACAGAAACTGCCCACATTATTTTAGAACTGAACTGAACTGATACTGACTACAAGACAACAGAATTGAACTGAATTAACTGAAACTTGCCACACTGTAACAGAACCAAACTGAACTGAATTAAAGCTAGCTACATTGCAACAGAACTGAACTGAATTAAACAGAAACTGCCCACATCATATTAGAACTGAACGGACCCAAACTGTAACGGAACCAAACTGAACTGAACTAAAGCTAGCTACACTGCAACAGAGCTGAACTGAATTAAAAAGAACTGGACACACTATATTAAAAATGAACTGAATTGATCTGAAACTACCAATACTACTGCAGAACTGAACTGAACTGAAACTGGCAATAGAGAACTGAACTGAATAAAACAGAATTGTGTTTAACCACACATAAACAAAAAGAAAAAAAACTGACTCAGTTAACCGAACACAACAAAAATGAACTAAACTATAACTGACTATACCAGGATACTCCTAAAAACAAAAAGTGAGTGAGTGAGTCAACCTCATGCCACAGAAGTGAATCAAACTTACAGTCAGTTCAGATAAAGTGCAAGAACGTGTGTGCATGTGTATGCTCACCATCTGCAGGGCTGAGCCCACGAGCTGCTGAGATCATGGAAAGTGTCGGACTGCTGTGGACCGAGCGCAAGTAGTGCTCCACATGGGGTGAGACATAGGGGTGAGGGGGACTGAAGGGCGACTCGGCTGGGCCACCTGGTGAGAGCCGGATCAGTGATATATCAGAGATAACTGGACTCCCTAATGCTGGAGCTCTGGGGAAAACAACAGAGGAGACAATGGTCAATAAACACCACAACATTTAATAACATCTTCAACCATTATCTGCAAACAATTAGGGCCAAGAAAGATTGATTTTGCTATGAGTGCCGATGGATGTTCAGACCCATTCAATGCTCTGGTAAAATTCTCCAAGGTGAGGTTCAGGCACAGACTAAGCCATATGATGGATCATGTTGGTTCTTCAGCTTGAGGCAATCTTCACTCCAGCAGTAAGACCCAAGTCTCATCCTGAGTGAAGGCTGACTCATTCCATGTAGTCTGATCTGCTGTGTCTCTGCTTCATTAAATAACATGAGGTCATGTCTGCTGGTCTTTGGTTGAGATCTGGGTTTAGATTGAGACTCAACATGCAAGACCACAGTAGGGGGTTTGTTTGATACTCAGAGAAGATCTCGGGTCATGTTATTGAGTGTCAATCGTAGTCCCACTGGCTGGTCTCTTTAGGAGCTTATTATTTATTTAAAATATCACGTTTCAACCAACTTTTAAAACATCTACTTTTTGCACTTGGGAATACATGGGTACTTTTGGTTCATTTCGGCAATACTGTGTCTGACTCTCCTCTTTATTTCACCATATAATAGACTAAAGTAGAAGATAATTAGAATTGAAAGAAAGTCCATTTCCAGACTATATGAATGGGCACCAGACAGAAACTATTCTGGATGAAAAAGCTGCCTACAGATCTGGTTACACTTTATCCTTATCAGCCATGATTGTAAAATCCTCTTTCCAGAACCCTGATCCAATTACATTTGGTTTGACATAATGTCTTTTTACGGAGATGTCTAGATTAAAAGGGTTTATCCAAAGAACATGCGATTCTGATATCTGGCTTCCAGCTCACAAAAGCAACAGTGCTTTCTCAGATGCCAAACTTCACTACACAAAGCATCTCAGTTCTCCTTGTCTCTCTGTCTCTCCCCCACTCTGAGAAGGAAATGACTGCACTGTAGTTAAGGCAGCCAGAGATTGCAGTCACTCGACTCCCCCCTTCACTTCTTTCTTTCTTTAGCCGTGGCTGATTTTCAACCCCACCGGCCTTTTTGATGCTTCCCAGACCACACAAAGAAGCAGTAAGATATTCATTTGGATTGAAAGAAACTGTTCGGTTTAGGCCTGCATGTCTCCTGGGTTGTTTTATTAGCTTTTTAGCACACAGGGCCGAGAATTGTGCAGAATGCTCGGTCCCCAGAGGGTCAGAATGCATCAATTGGCCGGACTCATAGAAAAAGAGCCTTTTCTCGAGACCCCCTTCAGATTGAAGGACAAAAACAGCTGGCTGTGTATCTTTTGCATGTAATCTCCTATGTCTTCTAGCCTAGGCAAACGTTAAGTTCATTGTAGCTAAATCTAGAAAAAACCTCATGAAAGAAGCCCAATTTCATTACTAGAGACAGTTCCAAGCAGTAACCCATATGAAGCTAAAACCTCTAGCTACCCAAAAATCATTTGGAGAACCCTTTGACAAATACCAAGGGAAACAAAAAATGGTATAAGCGTTTGTGAAAAAATCCTTCGAGTTATTAAAGTATGATTTAACCAATAAGAATTTACCAAAAAATCTTCTCTCATTGTCCTCACTTTTTGTACTGGTATGAGATAGCCCTGAACCCATTCACTTTCCACTGAGTGGCCATTTTTTTTTTTTGAAGCCTTCTGGATTACGCATACACTTAGCCCGACTGAAAAACTCCAGTGTTGCACGCCAGACAGCTAAACTCACACAGCCAGGCACAGCCTCCCAACTCCTCAACAACATTAATCTAACATCCTCCGTATGGATATGATCTAACAGATCTGGCTTCAGGATGATCTTATCTGCCTTGAGCAAACTTACCGGGTTCTAGTCTAGCACCCAGCACTCCATCAAACTTTGCCTTCGACAGATCTCGTCTGACAGTCGTCCAGGAGACATGAGAGGGGAAAAAAAAGCTCAATTCCAAAGCAAATCCATCCTTCTTTCTCAGGAATCTCAGGGATGTCATAGAATGATGACATTCAGCTCCTTGCCTGGAATGCATCTCGATTTATGAACTGTCGGACACAGTAGACATGCTGTATCGATGAACTGATGCCGTCTGTTCACGTTTTCCACTAGCTTGACATCATTAAACTTTATTAAATTGGTCCCTAGCCAGTAAGTCATTAGTGGCTGGGATATGTTCCACCCTGTTTTAACAACACGATCACTTGAATTTTAATGTTGGAAAATGACAGAGGGAGTGTTGTGCAAAAAAGCATTTCCTAAAGAATGTTTTGAATTAGTCCATGTGATGTCAGCGAATAAACAAAATGCACCCCGCCTTGCCAGAGCCTTTACAAATAAATAGTTGTATGATTTCAGTTGGCGAAATGAAATTCGTGAAAAAGAGTTGCTAAGTTCTGCAAGATAAAATACTAGCAGCAGGGAACAAAATCAGATCTGTTACAAATTAGAGCACTAACTTAATTTCATTTCCCAAAATGAAAAATACCATTTTTCCCAGCATCCATGGTTCACATTTTCCTACAAAGAGGAAAGATTCAAGTCCCAGAGCATCAGAAGTGGGCATCACAGCAAAGCACCAGGAAAACGTGGAACATCAGAAACCACTAGAAACTACAAGATCTTGCTACAGAACTACACTATGTGGGACAAAAGTCTATGGACACCTGACCATCACACCCATGTGTGGATGTTCCCCAAACTGTTGCCCCAAAGTTGGAAGCACACAATTATCTAGAATGTCTTTTTTTGGGGTGTAGCGTTAAGATTCCACTTCACTGGAACTAAAAAAAACCCCAAACCTGTTCCAGATGTGCCAATGCCACTGTAGACATGGCGTCATGAAGACATGGTGTCTCAAGGTTGAAGTGGAAGAACTCGGGTGGCCTACACAGACCCCTGACCTCAACCCTAGACCAGGGGGTGTCCAACCTTATCCACAAAGAGCCGGTGTGGGTGCAGGTTTTCCTTCCAGTCAAGCAGGAGCCACACCTTATTCCACCTCTGTTTAATCAATGGATCTAATCAATGGATCGTGACTGGTTGGAAAGAAAATGTGCGCCCACACCAGCCCTTTGTGGATAAGCTTGGCTTGGACACCACTGATCTAGAATGAGATGTTCATCAAGCACATATGGGTATGATTGGTTTAAATACAAAAATAGTCTATCAGTTAAAAGTAGAAAGTTTCTGAATAGTTAGGACCAATGAACTACCAAAAGAACCAATGAGATACACTTTTTTCAGCTCTAGAACTTCTCTCCCCTGAACACCACCTTTATCTAACTTTATGACAGCCATTAGAACACAAGGAGGTGGGGATGTAGTCTGGAAAAATGGTGATGTTGTGATGTAGAAATCACACCTTGATGCTTTCTTATTGTTGCTTGGTGCTTATCTGGGTAAAAAAAATGCTGCCTCGTTTAAAAAAAAAAAAGCATTCTAAACTTTTTGCGATAAATTTATTATTGTCTCGGCTTGCTAGTGTTTTGTTGTTATAAATGCTGCTAACTCTGACACTAACAACTTTATTAGGACCATTTAGGTTGCTGTGGATTTTTTTGGCATGTGGTTTTAAGATGTGTGATTTAATTGCCATGTTTTTAGAACGTCTGATATTTCCCACTGAGAGTAATAACAGCAGCACACTGCAATTACACCACAGACAAACAGCTTTGGTTTCGATAGTCAGCAATCAGTCTGTGTCATAACACTGCCTGTGTAATAACAACGCAGACACGATGGAAGGGTTTTTTTATTCCTGAGCTTTCGATGCCAGGCTATTGTTGAGGACGGGCTACCATGCCAGACTCCTGGGATGAGGGCATTGTTTTAGGTGCCCGTGCTGGTGTAGCACTCATGCCCGGCAGATGGACAGCGCACCTGTTTTGGCATTTGCCAGGAAGTCAGGTGCTCACGTCAGCCCATTGTCTGGCCTCTCAGACTAATGGAGGCCTGAGCCTCAGCCTTAATACCCATTCACAAACGCAACAGGGGTCAGGATCATCCGTGGCCACATCATGTGGGCGCCTGGCACCACTGAGTCTCATCCTCACACTGTGTTAGGGTTTAAATTTCTCAGTATTTCTCAGCGGATGTCCATATCAGATGGTTTGTATCTGTATGTTAAGAGATATTGATCATTTCACATGCGTGCAGGTTAAACTTTATATTTGTGTGCATGTGTGTCTGTTTTCTGACAGAGATTATCATAAATCATAGTGTGACACAGGCATGGCTGTAGCAAGGGGCCACCGCTCAGACTGAAATCACACAGTCTCTAGCAAACTCCAACAGAACACACACTCACACACACACGCACACTTTCAACCACACAGAGGTCCGTATTCAGAGTTGAGTTAAACGCATGTAAATTTCCAAACCAGCGCACATCATTACGTGCTTAGGTAGTTTCACTTGCGGAAAAAGGAACAGAGGCACAGCTCAGTTATCTCGCACTTTGAACTCTCATTTGAATTTGAAATCTGCATTTCAGAACGCATAACTGTCTGAGATTTTCTGCAAGCCTTGACTACCCTACATTTTTTCAATTCTAGATGAATAATTTATGACTTGTAAATGCGCATTCAATAAATGTTTAGTCATATTTCCGTGCTTATTTTGTTGATTTCTATTGTTCCACTGATTCACTGATCATTTGATGTTGTCAAGGAAGTAAGAAACGTGTCCAATTTTATTGCTGAACTCCTGTGCTAGTGCAGCTTGTCAGGATTGCTTGAATGTGACTCCATGCCACACACTAATTTGCCTTTATACTGTATATTGTATTTAGAGCAATAGTTGTAATATTGGAGATTGCAAGTTTCATTTGTAAATCAAGCAATTGCACAAGCATTCACAAACGCTAGTGTGTAAAACCCTGCATTAACGTGTCATTGATGTTTTTTAATATGGTATGACCACAAGTTAATATTCATATGGTATGGACAGAAACGATCATGATATAACCACAAGATAGCAAACTCGTTGCCTTGAATTGTATATTTTGAGCCAAGGATGTAAATTACATTTACATTACATTTATGGCATTTGGCAGACACCCTTATCCAGAGTGACTTACATTTATCTCATTTCTACAGCTGAGCAGATGAGGGTTAAGGGCCTTGCTCAGGGGCCCAACAGTGGCAGCTTGATGGTGCTGGGGCTTGAACCCCCAACCTTCTATTCAGTAATCCAACACCTTAACCATTGAGCCACCCCTGCCCATGTTCTGGGAATATTGTTTAAAACATGACCTCTAGTTAATTATATGGTAGAAACTGTATATATATATACTGTAAATAAGACATTATGAGCTTGGCTTCATCCTTTCACAGGGTTTGCTGTGGGGCAGCGTAACTCAGTAGTTAAGATGTTGGACTGCTGACCAGAAGCTTCTGAGTTCAAATCTCTCCATAGCCAAGCTGCCACTGCTGGGTCCCTGATCAAGGCCCCTAACCCTCAACTGCTCAGCTGTGCATGTGAGATAAACAAGTCGCTCTGGATAATGGCAAATGCCATAAATGTAAATGTAATGTAAATGGAACAGTCTTGCATGCTTCCCAGAGATTTCTAGTTAATCACATGGAAAACTGAGCATTCTCAGTTTAGTCTGCTTCCCCCTTACTGTTGTATCAATGCTATTTTATATGCTGGCAGCCAAATAATGTGAGTGGATAACAGCTTTTTTTGATGTCATTCCCTACACAGTTCTTTGATGTGTCCCTCCATATCAGAATCCATAAGAGTTGAACAATAGAGGTCAACAACCCATTCAGAAAAGTTCTTAAAGGAACCCTTATGAAACCAGAGTGAAATAAATATAATCTAGAAATAATCTACAATAATATAATAATGAGGGTTGTTTGGTTGTTTTGAACCCTCACTACAACACTGAACACTGATTGAGTACTGTATAAAATATTACACATCCTGGTATAAGATGTGGAAATTCAGACTTTCAGTTCATTGGCGTGAGATTTTTAATTTACAGTGCTTGACTGCACTTTGGACCAGTTCACCTGAGGCTCATTGGAGGTCTCTAGTAAAATAGCAAAAGCTCCATCAGACATCATGCTACATTTCGGTCCTCAGTTCAAAGCCCTGTCTTCAGCTCTGCAGTGTCTAGTCCTTTGGCTGTGTTCTCACACTGCGTGGCGCAGAGCACGGGAAGTGTGTGTCAACGCGTGTGCATCAGCCCATGAGACAAGTGGGTGGCGCGCTCCATAGCCCCCGGCCCTCTCTGTCTTGAGAATTCCCACAGTGCTCCGCTGCTCCACGCTGGAGATGAATCACCCCATCCTCTGTCATTCCAGCCACTCAGAGAGGCAGCAAACGATACTCTTGCAGAAAAAAAAAACGCGAGGGAAGTTTCCCGGCGTGGTTTGGGTGACAGCTCTGACAAAATAACCAGCGGCCTCATTACGGTATATGCAAACAGTGATGAAGCGCACTGTATGGAGATGTCATGTTAGACGATTAGAGCAGGGACCTCTGACACGGTGCGCCGAGACTGTAACAAAGTGGCTTGGCTTGCCATGGGCGACACCGTGCTTAATTTGCTGCGCAACGTCCCTGTAATTAGATGAATTTGGCACAGGCAGAGGGAAAGACAGCTAGATCAAAGCCTTGATGAATTAGGGGTCCACTGTCAAGATCACATCACATTAATCAAGGTAGCCGAGTAGTACGACACGTCCATCCCCCCACCCTGTACTCGCCACTGCATATGATGAATAGGCTCGCTGCTACCAGGCACACCATATGTATCACCATCAAAATCTGTGAATTTAAATGTAAGAACACAACTTCCAGAATTGTATTGATTTATTCAGCCCCTTTCTTAAGATAAACCTGCCTTGGAGGCAGACCCCATTTCTGGCTGGGGAAAATAAAGTAGTTTGAGTTGAACGTACAGTACTGACAACAAACTTCAAAACTTGTTTGGCCCACTTCAGTTTATACAACACAAAGCTCCCAGTCGAAAATTCATATGGGACGTGTGTGGAACGACTGAGGTCTTGACGTTACCCTACATTACTGTGGAAGTCTAGGGCAACGTTTCAGATCATGAGGATTCGGTTACACTGGAAGGAAAAACATACATCGTGTTGACGTGACCTAGGAAGAAATCAATGCAAAAAAGTCACGTTAATTGGAAGAGCATGTCGTCTAACATGTTTCTCTTTAGACTCGAGATGGCAAACAATTGAGAATCTCCACACACACCATGGATTGGAAAGGAAATGTCAGAGATGTTTGCCTGTGCCAGGTCAAGTACTCTTTGATATTTCATTGGCCTGTGATGGATAAATTACACATTGTCTTGGGTTTCGTTGTGGGAAAAGATATCATTGATTTGAGGAGAAAAAAATGCTACTCAGAAAACAGATTTGGAATGAAGTCATATCTGTTGAACATCTGCCCTGTCAAAGCGGAGCCTCGTGACTGTTGTCTCAGACGTATGTCAGAAGCCCACTGGGCTTACCTCTGGTTTTTCATTGGGACTCGGACATGAATCGGCTATTTGGTTAGCGAGACAGTTAAGACAGCATTACTTACCCATGCAAGGGGTGAAGGCCATGAGGTTCGTAGTGGTATCTTCCTTCGTGGTGACGTATGTCAATGGGGATCGGTGTGTGGAAAGTCGGGAATATATGATGAGGCCCTGCAGACAAGACAGAAAGAAGGAGAGAGAAAAGTATCGAGGGAGAGAGAAAGAAAAAGATCTGTGAGAAACTTCAAAAAAAAAAGGAAAAAAGGAAAAAAAACTTTCAAAGCCAACCTCTCTACAGTAAAGTAGAGTCTCAGAGCAGACTGAGCAGTTCCGTGTAAAATATTGGCACTATCACACAAGAGAAGTGGAATAAATAAATAATCAAAGTCATCCTAAGAAATCCTACATCTTAGACATAAAAGATATCCAACTGGGCTTTCGACAAAGACCTGCAGCCAGACACTCTTTGAACTAGCGGGAATGATGGACGCTATCAAGGAGAAGCGCGGCCTTGACACAAACCGGAGTTGACAGCAGGGGAGAAGCTTTGCTCTGGCCTGTTGTATTGGTGTAGACTACACAACCTTCCTCAATCATACATACATACACACACACACACACACACACACACACACACACACACGTGAACAAGCACATACATTCATGCACATCCCCACATCTTAACTGCCCCAAAACAACGACAAAACCCTCTGTTAGGGAAAAATGGATGTGAGCTTTGTTTTCTAAGGAACGGGGGAACTATGGAAAAATGCAGTGGTAGAAACAGAAGAAAACCTTCTGATGCCTTTGAAATCAGCCTCATTATTAAGGAGTGTGAGAGCTGCTTAGCAACTTTTTACTAGGCAATGCCGTTGTGCATGACGCTCCGTTTACAGTCAACCTCGTTTATATGAGCTCGGCATTTTCTTCATTATGGCTGCTTTTGTGGGGAATTTTTATTTGGAATGAAAAGGGATCAAAATCAACGCTTTCCTGTAATAAATACTCTCCTGGCTCGGGATGGCCCATTAAATCCAAGCGGGCCTTCATTAGCTGTTGTGATAACGAGACACCGCAGTTGATCTTTTGCAGAACCAAGTTTGTTTTTAGTGCCATAACAATGTGGTTTTTTTGGAGTCTTAAAGTCTTTTACAGAGTTTTGTTTCTAATTAGCGTCAGTGTTCCTGTAAGTCCTCTTTCTTTCTCTTTTTTTGTTGTGTTTTTTTTTTTCTACACTTTGTTCTATGAGAACATTAACACCACTGTTCCACTCACATGGCACAAGCTTCGCAGATCAGGTTTCTTAGGCTTTTAGCACTCGGGACTAATTGTAAAAGGCTGACATGCTGACATAGGGGATTAAAAGACAGGAGATGAGAAGGAAAGATATGAGGCTTGCCTCTGATGGTTTCTGGATTGTATTCAAATTCTTCAGAGAGAGTGGAAGTTTGGGAGAGGTCAAGGGTCACGGATCATTACTATATCCGAGGAGCCTTGTGAGGGCCTCCAGGGGGCCAAACACTCAACAGTGGAATGAGTCAGCACTCTCCATCCTACTCCTTTTGCTTGATCCGTGATGGCATGACGGACATGCTCAGAACGAAAGCCGGGATGTGACCTTCTTTTCTATCTCCTTCTCTCGGAATCTTGTCACATTTAACATTAAAATTACTTTATAAAGTAAAATTTGTATAATGTTTACAGCCTTGGGCTCTGAGAAGTGGGGTTTTAAATGTTGAGGTAACCTTATGGACAACCCTTACATTATGCGTATCTTATAACGTCGGAGTGAATCCAACCTGTGTATAATTGGTTAGCTATAAACATGCAACATGCTTTCATGTTTATATTGTTATAATACCCGGCAATTGTTTGGGCTTGAAAGCTGCAGGGTTGGTGCATGACTTGTTTTAGTTATCTTTACAGCGTCTGTTATGGAAAATGCCCCGGGTCGGGTTTAATCGATGCAAAACACAATAAAACGCACCTGAAATTCAGAAAAGAACATACCACAACAATAACGGTGTGCAGCTGTTAAAAACACAGGACTACGGAGCGTCGTACGGCACCGTTCAGATCTGACCTTTGAGCTAAAAAGCTTCCTATTAAACCGCAGCCACGTCACAACCTCCCAGCAGAAGCAATGGTACCCTGCACAATGGAGGTCATGTGATTAAACACAGGCCCTGGTGCTTTCACCAGCCTCTCTGTCCCATGAAAAGGGGGCAGGGGGGATATTTTTCAAGTAAATTCTATAACAGCGCTGTGTGTGAATGTGCTGTGCTGGGGAGTGGATGCAAGCAAAACAGCTTCATTCAGCTCCAGGTCCCAGTTAATGCCCCTTAACTAACGCTTGGAGTGAGTTATTGAAGGAGCTAATCGGGGGAGGGGCAGAGAGAAGGACCACGGAAGAGCCGAGACAAACTAAGAATGAAGTAGGTCAGCAATACATGAGTCAAATACAACATGGCTAAAGTCATTAAGATTAATCAAAATTTGTTGCCAATCTTAAACTGTGCCACTATGAAAAAAAAAGATAAAAGCAGATTGCACACTTGACTTGAAACAGAACCGAATAAACCTTCAGTAGCCACTCAAATGTACTACAGCTGATAAAACACACCTGTGGTTTCCAAAATTTGAAAATAAGAGACATCGGGTGTGGTGTTTTTCACATGATTATGTGAGTAATATGGGGTTACATACGTACATATTTAGTTAGTTGATCATATCACAATCATATGAATGCGATCAATTAAAGCACATAGCCTACATTATGTCTGGAAATAATCACGTTTAAAAAAAAAACAAGCAGAAAAAATAAAAATACATGCACTGTGTGACAATGTTTAAAACTTAACATTTGACTTAACAGATCTAAAAATATATAAATGTTGCATGTAATGCATGTGTGAAGCGGTGACGTCTGTATAACAGCCACAGATAATACAGCTGATGAAAACTGAGCTATAGCTAAAATTATGCATTTTCCCCCCCAACACATTTACACAATACTTTCATTAGTTAGCCCATATTTTTTCTACTATTTGAGAACTGAAAAGCAACAGCACTGGTCTGATTAAACAAAATTAGCTTTGCATGGAATAAATAAGTGTCTTAAAAAACACAACAAGGCCAAAAATCTGGTCAATTATTTCTGACAATGTAAACATACCCAACCCCTATTTTTCTGTAGCCCGAGCTTAGAAAGTAGTAATAACGAGCATTAAAACCCTCCCCACACTGTGTCATTAAGGCTCCACATTTCTCCACACAACCACCATTCATCAGAGTGCTGGCTCAATTATCCGCATTAGCAGTGTTATTTCCAGAAGTCACATTTTTCATGTCAGCCTCTTTGTCTGGGCCTCTTAGGGGCCGTTCGGCTCGGATCTGCCGCCCCCCGGAGGAGGCTCGGGCCTCTGGTACGCCACGGTGCTCCGTGCGTGTCTGTGGATCCACCAGGTTGGGTTATTCGATCACATGGACAGCTTCATTGTTCCAGGAGAACAAAAGGCGAGCGCTCTGGAGAGTTCAAGAGCGCCGTTTACCTGCTTCAGTGAGCTGTGTTCCCCGGGGGGCCACGCACAGGCCCTCACATCTATTAGTCTTTGGGTGATAACATTTGTTTTAGCATCTGGAGGGAATGGAGTCACTTTCTCACAGTCAGTCCTGGGCACAGGGCTGGAGCTGGAGGATTTTCGTTCATACTCAAGGAGCGTGATTTAAGTTCTGGAGCTCTGATGCACTGAAATAATGTCATGGTGCACAATAGTTGTAGGTGCAATGCCACTATTTATATCTGTTTATATGAACTATAACAAAAAAACACTAGAAACCAGCCCCCTGAAACCCCCACCGCCCCCCAGCCCCCTGGTAGAAATGCCAGTGCTGTCAGCATGGTCTGTGCATTCTGGCTCTGACAGTTTCTCAAGCTCAGCTACATCACTCAAGTTCATGATTGGTTTCAGCACGAAATGTATGTGGGAGAGTTTTTTTTTCCTCATCCTGCTCACTCAGTTAATATTTTTCTTTGTACCTGCCCATGAAATATTATAACAAATTTAGTGAATATTACAAAATATAAACAAGCACTAAGTTAACGTAGTAGCCTAATTTAAAGCTACACAACTCTGACCAGGCAGTTACTAAGGATGAAATAATGAATGCTGCACATTCATGTAACTGAACCTGGTCTTGCTTTTTCCCATGAGCTTCAGTTCTGACTGATCGCTCGCACCTGCATGAAAGTAAATATTTCTGTTGTGTCCCACTGGATCCCAGTGCTGATGCACACCTCTACATAGCATAGCTGAACCTTTCTGACAAGCTCTCTAAAAAAAAAAAATAGTGCCTTCTATTCATATCTGTACATAACACATTGTCTGTTCATGCAGTTACATCCCTAGTCTCTAGTCTCAGTTCTCTGAGGAACCCAAATCAACCAGACTACATAAAAATTCCTTCGTCCTCATATACTGTGCCATAACAAATTAACAAAGCTCCTAAAGGTTAAAGAGTTTATTCTTCAGTCACTATGAATATTTAAGGCACAGAAACAGAAGTGCCTTGCCTTTGTGTAGCCCTAATCCTCGGATCTACAACGCTAAAGTGGTTCCACCTTATAGGAAGTGCTCAATAAGCGTAATGATCCTCTGAGAAGGCCAGTCCTTGGCAGCGTAATTAAAAGGCTTTCTGTCTTTATCCAGACAAGCAGGAGGGGAAATTAGACAGGAAATTCCTCTGGAACAAGCTGGCCAGAGGCTTAACTACACATCATCATGCCAAGCATTACACACCACCAAACCTCATGTCGCAAAGCATTCTGGGACATGCCAAGGTAAGTCAGGCTCAGAGTCTCAGCATGCAGTTCATTACATAGCAGCTGCCTGTACATAATGTAATGTATTTTATAGTGTAAGCATTTTAACAGGATATAGCATCCTCATTACCTCTAACAGGGTTGCATGAATGTATAAGACCGAATGCACTGACTTCTGATAAAAGTGCTCAGCTAGAAGTGACCGTGAGGTTTGCAGGAGGAAAGAGTTACCGCCGAAAATGTGTTTGAGCTGTAAATGCAGGAAGTCCAGCCTAGGCTTCGCAGCTGCAGGGGCAAAGGGCAGAGCGAGGCAACACTTATCAGAGTCCTTCAGCTGCATCTGGGTAAAAATGCTAATAAGGTCCATGCATCATAGTGCTTTGGATAAGAATGTGAACAGAGCGAGAGAACGGCAGGCTTCCACCGTCCACAGCATGTTGTTAGCATGCTGTTTGTGTAATTTAGGTACTTAAGACGGCAAGAGTCCGAAAGACTGATTACATCGTGCTGTAATCACGCAGCCCCCTCTACCTGCTGATTTATCGCTGCTGCTCTTAATAGCTCTGCTTAACACACAGGTTTGTCCAGATTAAGTAATTACCTTTAAGCAAAAGTTTATTATCTTTAAGACTGGTGCTTTTGATAAAAGGACTGCCGTGTGAGAGAGAGAGTGGGAGAGAGAGATATGGGAGAGGTGCTGAGGGTGAATGAATGAGAGTGATAATTAAGAAACAATACATTAAATTGGTTTGTTCTCTGGGCGCTGTCACTGTGTTCCCCTGCTTACATTCATATTAGCCCTGTGGAACCCTTGCTAGGGGGGCGATGGGGATTACTGCCGGCCCAGAGGCGCTCGAATTATTCCTCAGGCACAGCTGTAAACTGAGCAAGGACCCAGCTCATTTAGAAAGAGCAGGGGGGAGGAGGAGAAATGCATCCTAGATAAAAAATAATACCGTAAAACTATCTGTTGAGTTCAGTTGCCAGTGAATAAGGTGCGAATGGGAGATAAGCTGACGTGTT